>JAWQFJ010002289.1:0-15000 GCA_034096865.1 Theodoxus fluviatilis
TGATGAAGACGAAGATTCTTTCAAAATACCTCATCTGGATGTCTTATCTCTGCTGCAGGGTCAGAAGCCTCTTTTCTCTTCTATACCTCAAGCTTCTACATCTAAGAAGTCCTTACCTTCGGCAGACCAGGGTCCTCAGAGTGATGATGGTCTCTGCGGAGAGGCCATCGAGCAAGCGTTTGCAGCGATCAGGGAAGTATCAGGGACAACTCCTAGCGTCCCTGCCTGTGGCGTCAACCCGTCTTCAGTCTCTCAGCCTGGCGCCTCGGTCATGAGGGATTTCAGTGCCACGCACAAGGTGCACATGAGCCAGTACCAAGGCTTAGCTAGGGCTCCATTGTGGATCCCTCCTGCCAGGCAAACTCACAGTGGTGATGGTTTTCTCCCTTCTCAAACAACGATGCAAGAGCAGCAGGAGCCAGTCATCTCCGTTTCATCCTCCCTTCCGGTGAAGAATCCTGCAAGAACTTTCGAGTATGAGATGACTGAAGACAACATCTCTACTTCTCCAAATCATGTCCTGTCTTCTTCATCCATGATTCCGCATCAAGCCAAAATTACCTCTTTTTCCTACCAAGGGACAGAGTATGTCCCAAAGAACACTCTGTCACCCCATGCAAGAGTTTTTAGCCCTCTTGGACCGGAAGTCCTTTCTCCACAAGTTGCCAGGGAATCACGTGACGGACACGATGAGTCTGAGCGCGGGGACCAGGAGGAGGCGAGTCGGCGGGCAGAGGCGCGAGCTTCACAGCAGACCGACACCGGCTCCCAAAACATAGCCGACATCCTTCTCATGAGCAGAATGCCCTTACAAGAGCCCAGCAAGTTCTCTGGAAACCCTATCGAGTATCCCGAGTGGAAGGCGTCCTTCCATCTTCTCATCGAAAGGCAGAAGATTCCAGAGACAGAGAAGCTTCTCTACCTGAAACGTTATCTCCAGGGGACAGCCAAAGAATCCATCAAGGGATTCTTACTCATTAACAACGACGACGCATACCACAGGGCCTTGCAGCAGTTAGAGGAACGTTTTGGCAACCCTTTCATTGTCTCTCAGGCCTTCCGAACAAAACTCGATGGTTGGGTTGCAATCAAAAACAAGGACGTCACAGCATTGAGGGAGTTCTCCGACTTTCTACAGCAGTGCCTTGTTGCCATCACCAAAGTAGGAGGCCTCGACATCTTGAACGATGCACACTACCAGAAGACACTCGTGGAGAAGCTACCTGAATGGATGAGGAACAGGTGGATGAGAGAAGTGGCAAAAACCAAAGGCAAAGAAAATCGATACCCAAACTTTGAGGAATTTGCATCCTTCATCGCTGTAGAGTCGTCCATCAACAACGATCCTCTCTACAGCAAAACAGAACCCACAAGCGCGATTGCCCTCAACAGGTCTTCACAAGGCAAAAGGGATGTTGTCAAGAAGTACTCAATGGCAACAGTAACTGACAATGAGACTGCCAAATGCAACTATTGCAACTTCAAAAACCATGTGATGGAAGACTGCAGAAGCTTCAAGAAGCTCTCTGCCAAGGAAAAGGCCGACCACGTTTTCAAGCACAGAATGTGCTACAGATGTCTGAAAGCCACAGGCCACACCTCCAAACAGTGCAAAGAAAGGAATCTGTGTGATATTTGCCAAAGACGACATCACACATGCCTGCATGACGAAAACTTTGTCTTTCCCAGGCCAAGGACTGACAGGTCGAACTTCAAGTCAACTCCATCCAACCAATCTTCGACTTCAATAAAGAACAACGCATATGCAGTTGACACCAATTCTACCACAGAAGTCAAAGTACTTTCGTCCAACCAAACGGCGAATGCAAAGATTGATCACCTGACCTCGATGATCGTCCCGGTCTATCTCTCCTGTTCTGATAATCCGAGCAAGGAGATACTGATATACGCTTTTCTAGACACTGCCTCAGACTCCACCTTTGTGACGCAGACCTTGGCAGAGAGGCTAGATGCCAAGTACGAGGACACGACTCTACAGCTCAGTACGGTCTCTGACGATAGCAAGAGAACGAGAACCAAGAAATTCAGGAACCTGAGAGTTAGAGCCGTCTCATCACAGGAATATGTCACGCTGCCAGAGACTTACGGTGTCAATAAATTATCAGCCAACGTCTCCCATATTCCAACAAAGGAAACGGCATCAAAGTGCCCTCATCTGAAGCATCTTGAGTCCAACTTCCACCCACTGCATCAGAACAGCCCGATTGGCCTACTGATCGGGTACGATTGCCCTGAGGCTCTCATGCCTCTGAACAGAGTTGGAGAGAGACCCTATGCCATAGAGACCAAACTTGGCTGGAGTATTGTTGGACCCACTCCTGCCACTCCTTCCTCCAACCAAGTCAGAACATCCCACGATGTTCACACAGAAGCTGACAACAAAGATGAGAATACCTTTCACGTAAACAGAATACATGCCAAGGAAGCATCTGCCACTGACATCATGCATGTGTTAGAGCAAGACTTCGTCGACATTGAAGAGGGAACCCTGTCTCAAGACGACATCAAATTTTTGAAGATTGCCGAAGAGACAGTACACATCAATGAAGAAGGCCATTATGAAATGTCCTTACCCTTTCGAGAAGGCAATCCTCACATGCCAGACAACAGAGAAAGTGTCAGACGCCGCACCCTTGGCCTCATGAATCAATTCAGGAAAAACCCAAAGAAGCACCAAGACTATAGAAAATTCATGAATGAGATCATTGAAAAAGGAGATGCCGAACTTATCCCCGAGAATGAGATCGACAGAGCATCCAGGTGGTACATCCCTCACCATGGTGTGTACCATCCAAAGAAGCCAGACAAAATACGAGTAGTCTTTGACTGCAGCGCAGAGTACCAAGATGCATGCCTCAACGATCTCTTGCTACAAGGGCCAGATCTCATCAATTCCTTGAACGGAGTTCTTTGTCGATTTAGGAAGGGCCCTATCGCATTCTGCTGTGACGTTGAAAGGATGTATCATCAGTTTCACGTGACAGAACACCATCGTGATTATCTACGCTTCCTCTGGTGGGAGGACGGAGACACGACAAAGCCACTCCGAGACTACCGGATGAAGGTGCACATTTTTGGAGCCAAGTCATCTCCAGGATGTGCCAACTACTGTCTGAAACAGATCGCCAAAGACAACTCACAGCTTCATCTTGAATCCTCTGAATTCCTGCAAAGGAATTTCTATGTGGATGATGGGTTGCAAGCAAACGAAACGGTCACGGAAGCTGTTACCACCTTGAAAAAGGCAAGAGAGATCTGTGAAAAAGGAAAGGTGAGATTACACAAGATCACGTCAAACTCTGAAACTCTGAAGACCTACTTCCCCAAGTCAGAAGTGACAGAAACAAAGATGACAGAACTGTCAAACCCAGAAGAGGTTTCGAACGTGGAAAGAACACTCGGCCTCCAATGGAACACTGATGAAGACACGCTGAGTTTCAACAGTGACATCAAGATTACACCTGACACAAGAAGAGGAGTGTTGTCCACAATCGCATCGCTGTACGATCCTCTTGGCTTTCTCTCTCCTTTCATTCTGCAAGGGAAACAAATTCTACAAGAGATCTGCTGTGCGAATCTGGACTGGGACACTCCCTTGCCAGATGATCTGCAACGTAAATGGAAGACATGGCTGAATAACCTAACCAAGGTGAGCCAAGTCAAAATATCCAGGAACATGCATCCTCCTTCTTTCTCACCAACAACAGAAGTAGAGCTGCACCACTTCTCTGACGCTTCAACATCGGGTTATGGCCAATGTTCTTACATCAAGTTCAAGGGACCGGAGATGCAGACTCATAGTACCTTGATAATGGCCAAGTCACGCGTGGTGCCCAAGAAAGGCGTCACTATACCTCGGCTGGAATTGCAAGCGGCAGTTCTCTCCATCAAGGTAGCAAGATTTCTGCAGGAAGAACTGGATTACTCAAACATTCAACATTACTTCTGGACAGACTCTCAGATAGTGCTAGCGTACATCCGAAACAAGGCCAAACGCTTTCACATCTTTGTGGCAAACAGGATCCACCAGATCTTGAAATTCTCCAAGTCAAATCAGTGGAACTACGTGCCTACAGAAGTAAACCCAGCTGACCTCGCCTCCAGAGGAATGAACGTCGAAGACCTCATCTCATCTGACTGGTTCAGAGGACCAGAACTGATCAGGTCTCAGCACCTGCCAACAGAGGATGGTTTTTTCGAAATCCCAAGTGACGACAAAGAAGTCAAACACTGTAAGGCAACCTCTTCTTCTGAAATCTCCACCACAAGCTTCGAAGACCGAATACGAAGATTCAGCACCAAAGAAAGTCTGATTAGAGCTTTTAGCCTGATCGTCGCCAAATGCGAAATTAAGCACGGGAGACAACACTCCAAGATTGAGCTTCACAAGCTCACAGAACAGCGACTCATCAAATGTGTCCAACAAGGAGCATTCTCCAAATGTTCCACGTCGACACAAAAAACACTGAAAAACCTCGATGCCAAGAAGGACGAGAAAGGGATCCTGCGAGTCTCTGGAAGATTGGAGAACTCACTTGAAACTGAGGAAGTAAAGCACCCCATCATTCTGCCAGGAAGAAGTCATCTGTCAGTACTCATAGTGAGATACAGTCACGAGAAGGTTGGACATCAGCGGCGCACCACGACAATGTCCGACATCCGAAGAAGAGGATACTGGATTCTGAGTCTGAGAAGAGTCGTGAGACACGTCATCAAAGAGTGCATCTCATGTATCAAAAGACACGATTCAAGGGAGTCTCAAAAGATGTCTGACCTCCCTCGCTCCAGAGTTGAAGAAGCTGCTCCTTTCACTCATTGTGGACTGGATTGCTTTGGCCCATTTCATGTCAAAGATGGAAGAAAGGAAGTCAAACGATACGGTCTCGTCGTGACGTGCATGCCAACAAGAGCCATTCATCTTGAAGTATTAGACGACATGTCTACAGATGCGTTCATAAATGGGCTCCGAAATGTCATTGCCATACGAGGGAGCATCCGCACAATACAATGTGACAGAGGGATGAACTTCATTGGAGCGCACAACGAGCTGAATGCAGCAAAAAGGAACATGACAAAGAAAGATAAAGACACTGTCATCTCAGAAATGTTGAAGCTGCAGTGCGAGTTCAAGTTTAATCCGCCTGCCGCCAGCCACATGGGAGGAGTGTGGGAAAGGCAAATCAGGACTGTGCGAAACGTCCTCAGTGGACTCATGGTTCAACATGGTTCCAGACTCAGTACTTCATCTCTGAGAACCCTCTTGTACGAAGTCATGGCCATCGTGAACGGACGCCCTCTCACTGTTGAGTCGCTTGAGTGCCCAAACGGTCCTCTTCCCCTCACTCCAAACCATCTGCTGACCATGAAACCAACCGTGATTCCCCCTCCTCCAGGAGATTTTGAAGAAGCAGACATAGTCGCAAGGAGTCAGTGGCGTCGCACACAACGCATCGCAGAAGAGTTCTGGAGACGTTGGAGGGATGAATATCTCTTCACGTTACAGCCACGACGGATCTGGCACAGACCAAGGAGAAATATCATGGTCAATGATGTGGTCATTCTGCGGGACATCAACGAATGTCGCTCAGACTGGAAGCTGGCCAGAGTTGAAAAGACTTTCCCCAGCAAAGATGGTCTGGTCCGCAGCGTGCAGGTGATTCTCCCCAACACCTCTTTAAATAAAGAAGGAAAAGCCAGTTCACCATCAACACGCCTCACCAGACCTGTACAGAAGCTCACAGTCCTCATCCCTGCCTCAGAGAGCACGTCTTGCTCTCCCCAGCAGTCAGGTAACCAGGCCTGAGAATGCAGCCCGACGATGACTTTTGCAGCCCAACTATGTTTGATGCTTCCAGGTTCTATGATGACTGCCCCATGCCGTCTTCGTCAGCCAGTCACAAGTGTGTTGGAACGCATCTTCATGCTGTATGGGCCATTCATGCAGCCCGGATAACATTAATCCATTTGTGGGTTGGTGGTTGTTTTTGTTTTTTTTTTTGGATTGCCGAACAGTAAATGGCCTAGATGGTCATTCTCGTAAGCCCAAGTGGAGGCTGTAACTTATTGATACAGCATTCTACGGCCAAAGAAAGTGAGCTAATTATTACATGAACATTGGCTAGCATCATGTGGATGTACCACGGTACCAAAAGAACAGACACTTGAACTTTATGGATGTCTTTATTTTGCTTGTTATCATCAGTGCTAGACTTTCAGGGCTTAGTTGGATCTGCTTTTCTGGCCAATCTCATTAGTTGCCTAGAGAAATTTATCCTCAGCCTCACTAATTTTTCTGTTGAGTATTGGCGGTGCAAGCATTAGAACTTATGTTCTCTTCTTTCTTTTTGTTTGATCAACATTTGGTCTAAGTTGGATCTTGTTATCCTTCTGATGTCGCTGTGGAAGCCGGCCTTGCGGTGGGTTTGTTTTTACGGCATGGTTGTATGTACAAAGAAGTGACAGCAAACAGAAAATTGCTTGCAAGAAATAGGGTAAAAACTTCCCGGAAATTGAAGTGGAACAAAGAAGAGAGCAAAGGGAGTGTCAGTCCCTCTCCTCTTAAGCATACCGATAATGCACGTTATAATGCTAAAATCTGACACAGTTAAGGTGCCAGATGCACGTACAAGGGTGACAAAGACGAATTTGTCAAAGGTAAACGTTTCTGACTCGAAACAAAATGTCAGGAGTTGATGTCTCTCTTTGACCATGTAAAAGGACGCGAATTTAATTAACAAGAATTAATTCTCTCAAAGTTAAAAGTAAAAGGGTCTTTCCTGGTGTGATTGAGCCCTGAAAGTACGGAAAGCGAATCTTGAGACGCAAGTTCGTTTTCCACAAGAAACAAAGTTTGTCAAAGTTAAAAGTAAAAGGGTCTTTCCTGGTGTGATTGAGCCCTGAAAGTGTACGGAAAGCGAGTCTTGAGAGGCAAGTTCGTTTTCCACAAGAAACAAAGTTAAAAGTAAAAGGGCCTTTCCTGGTGTGATTGAGCCCTGAAAGTGTACGGAAAGCGGGTCTTGAGACGCAAGTTCGTTTTCCACAAGAAACAAAGTTAAAAGTAAAAGGGCCTTTCCTGGTGTGATTGAGCCCTGAAATTGTACGAAAAGCGAGTCTTGAGACGTAAGTTCGTTTTCCACAAGAAACAAAGTTTGATGATTTCAAATATGGATTGTCTTAACGCAAACGTAAAGGGAATGGTTAGACTCAGAGGAGAGTCAGTCCTTGTCATGTAGTTTAAAATTTAAAATAAGATTTTGTATGGTGTACCAAACAAGTCATGTTTCATTAGGTTTTTGATAGAAATTGGGAGTGACGCTCTCTTTCTTTCTCCTTTAAATAGTAGTATGGCGATAATGTTGTAAGCACCAAGTTGTGCTTAAGGGAGGAGTGTTCTTGCCGATCTGGCATTCACTCGTCATACCCCTCTCTCCCCCCATTTCCCCTTACTTACTCACCTCGTTTTTCTTGATATTTAGTATTTGGTTGGTTATTTTTTTGTACTTTCATGTGGCTTTGTCTGTGTGCGTGTTCGTGTTCGTGTTCTATGTTTCTTGTTGACTAATGACTTCTGACGTTTTTGACGACTTTACTGAGACAGAAGCAGCTTGGCCAGGCTGCCTGACGGACAGACTTACTAACGGAAGGATGATGACAAAAACCTGTTGTTTAGCCACTTTCTCTTGTTGATCTTTTCTTTTTCTGTTCTTTTTTGGTTTGTTTTGGCTTTGAATGTCGAAAGGACAAATTTGAGATGTTGTTTGAACTCTAAGTTAGGAATTTACCTTTGTACGTCATATATTGAACGTCATGCAAAAAGACACTGTCACTTCCTGTCCATGAGTTTTGCAGTTAGCTAGAACCCCACGTAAACAGTTGTTTTTTACTTTTTTGATAATTGTACAAGAGGAGTGGAGCTCTTTCCCGTCAGGCTTGCCGTGTCATTCACAGTTTTCAATAGCCATGAAATGAAAATGTTAAAGTAAAAGTAAAAAGTACCTACTTCTAGAAGCGTTGTGAGCCAACCAGTGAATTCAACGTACAAGGGAGCCAAAAGTTAATACCGGAGCATCGTCATCAAATGTGCCCCAAGTCTCTTATAACGTGAACGTATATTATATTCAAAGAAAACCAACGCCGATGTGTTCCGTGTTTATTAACTTAAACTACCCCAATCTACGGGTGTTGACAATTATTGTGATTTTATCTACAAGGCCGCCTCGCTCTCTGAAGCTAGTACAGTGTCTATGTGATGATGAAGCCTTCGGTTTCGCCATAGACGCTGGACGCCATTAAATTTGCGGACTTAGTCTCGTTTTCGATTTCAAAATGGCCGCTGCGTGAATAACGTCCATACCATTGTCTTTTGCCCATTCCGTTATTCTGTCACTGAGTATAGAGGTAAACAGTTTACTAAAGCAGCTAATACATGTACCTCAGCATACCTCAACATGTGACAGGCGCTTTGACATATAATTGATTTAACTGTTTTGAGAGGCAGTTTGGCAACACATGTCTGCATTCAGCTGCCTTTTCCGGCTATTATTGCCTTAGAGAACCACCAGCCCTTCGGAGTGCCTGCCACAGCTGGTGCATTTACACATGACCTTTTCCGCCAGGAAATTTTCCCGCTTAACGAGCATGACTTTATAACATTCGATGCTATGAGCCTTTTTTCCCACCTCTTGGGAATTGCGGGTGAAAATTAACCCAAAGTCTCTACCCACGCCATTTGTAACAGAAAAGCTACTGGGGAAATCAAGACTTGCTCTTAGTCTGACCAGCTCCGGTAATTTTTGCGATCAATGGCCGTATATAGCCTGCGAAGGTTTGCCCACAAAACGTCATTCATTCATTAATTCAATTGATCATTCATTTGTGACAAGGTGCACTTTGGTGCCACCATGACCCATCATTAGTTTTGTTTTTTTAGTGTTAGTTTTGTTTTAGTATGAGTAAACAAAATTTTGTATCAGGTATAATTATTTCCTCGTACCTAGTGCCGTCAAGCATGTGCTCTCTGTGCCACTTTCTGCAGTCTTGTAGGACTCAGACAACCTCGGATGTCGAGCTTCGGCTCTCCGATTTCCCGCTCACGTGCTGGCTTTTACCCTTTTTTCGCCCCATTCCTTTCTCACTGCGATGTTCTCGCCCTCCGCTGTTTTCGCCTCCTGTGCCCCGTGCCACATGCCCCATGCACTTGAGTGGGGTGAACTCTGATCTTTTATTTTATTCTAGGCATGGTCGCGTGTAGACTTTCTCTGCACTGGTGAAGGAGCATGCTTTGCTCCGAGAGCTATTTTTGGACGAGGATCTCTTTGCTTCTTTTTTTCTATAAGCAATCAAGGCACTCTTTCCTTCTGACGTCATCCATGAATCATTAAACTGACTATGGGAATGAGGTATGTTGGAAAATAAATTGGTTTGTAATTTTCTAGTAGTTATTGTAATTAATGATGACGCTGACCAGGAGATTGGTAAGTTATCTGAGTCAGAGGAAGAGAGAGACGTTTCCTTTCCCATCTGTCATAAAATATTGTTTTCTAGTGGCAGTTTAGAGTCCAGTTCTGTTAGAATCGGCTTTCATTGCTCTATTAAAAGTAACTGGTAATTGAAGGGAATCCCTTGCTACAAATGTTCTTCACGCCCTCTTACATTGTTCTTTTATTTTAAAAATTGAAGGATTTTGGTGCAAATATTCTCTGTTTCAGTCTCTTACAGACTTAGAGAATTTTTGCTATTTCATTTTGCAATGCTTTACGCTGTCTGGATTGTGTCACGGCATTCTGTAATCACACACCAACCACCCTTTTTCCCTTGCCTTCGCTCCCTAGACACCCACCATCCAGGGCTTTATGATAAGGCTATATTTTCTATGTAGTCAGGATAGTTCGATACTATGACTATATGGGAAGTTGGATCTGACAATCGGTTGCTGTGTTGTTAGTGGCCATCACTGCCAGTAACCAGATAATTGTGTCAGAGTGTAAGCCTTGGATGGAGATGTATTTGGAGATACATGTGTTTGGTAACCTAATGATGAGTCAGAGTATTCTACAACTTAAGTTGCTCCTGTACAGGAATAGACATGATATGGTGATATTATTGGACTATTGGTTGCTAATTTGTAGTTGTTCTTCTCCATGGATAACCTACTTTTTGGCTTGGTTGTCAGGTGGAATTTTGAGTTATCGGGCTGTATTCAAATGGCATACTGGTGACCCATTCACAGTTGCCAGATGGAGTTTAACATTATCAACCCCGTTTTGGTCACGAAGTCATTAGCATTTCTCTTTTGGCCTTTCACCCCCTCCTTTCTGACGTCACAAGTCCATTTATATCTAATTTTCCAATTTAGTTTTTATGGTTATGATACTCTGACTAATGTGTTGTCTTGGTTTATTGTAGTTTGCTATCGTGCTTTTGTATAACCGTGTTAGTATCAGATTAAAATTTAATACTGTGAAAGCCTATTCCTATTTGGTTTTTTCCAAACATCTCAAACCTATCCATTTTTCAACCTCTCCCTATTTCCATATTTCGTTTCCCCGTCCACTCGGTTACAAAATTCATTCGATCCTTTTCATTCATTCGATTATTCATTCATTCAATTATTCATTTATTCATTTATTTTTTCATTCATGGATGCATTTCAATCATGCATTCATTCTCTTCCAAGTCTTCGCGGGCACCTTGTCTACATCAGCAGCAAGATTGCAGGCCAAGACAGAAGTTACAGAGTTCCCCTGAGAGATTTTAGTTGCAGACGATGCTACTGTGGCAGCAGAAGATGAAAGTACCATGCAACATCTCATTGACGGTTTTCCGTCGCAAGCCGGGACATAGGGTTGCCCATCAGTCCCACAAAACCCCCAAATGATGGGTCAAAATGTTGGCAGTCCTCCCAACATCCGCATCGCCAACTATCAACTAGAGACAGACAGCGAGTTTACCTACGTTTGCTCTACCTTCACCAAAAACTTCTCATTTGAGCCTGGGCTGAACAGGCGCATCCAGCGAGACTCCACTGCTATTGCCAGGATGATTAGGAGGGTACGGTCAAAAAGCAGGCTAAATGAACACGCCGAAGATCAGTTGCACTGAGTCTGTATTGTGAGCACTCTCTTGTATACAAGCGAGACATTGAAACTCCGGGCGCATCCAGCATGAAACTTCACGCCGTCCGCTGCTTCCCCCGCATCCTTGAAATCTGATGGAAGGACAAGACTCCCAACAACGATGTATTCAACAGAGATGCCTTCCCATTAACGTTGTTCCTTTTGAGTCAGAGGCGACTTTACTGGATTGGAGGTCTATGTGTGTGCCGTACAAAGGATTAAAGTCTTCCCAGAGACACATTTTATGGCGAAACTGCAGATGTCAAAAAGCACCAGGGACGCCCACAACTGTCTCAGGGACAAATGCAAGCACGACCTTGGGGTGGTAGTCTTCGACAGTGACACAAGCAGGAATGTCGCACAGTACATGTACACCTACGGGCAGATTGTACGAAGCGCTATAGCCAGACATGAGGGCAGGCATCTATTGCATGCGTCAGAGAGACGGCCACATAAAGGGACCCTGCTCCAAACAGATAAACCATTCACAGGATTTTCTGTCAAATTTCCATTTATCTTTGGAACACCACAGCCTCAGAAAAAGTTGTACATCAGCCCAATTTTACCCTTGAGCGTACTGATATCGTATTCCTTTGATAATGCAGGAAACGTTTGATGATTACTACGGTAATTTCTGTTTGAAGGCAACTGCTGTACTACTTTAATCGCAGTTGATCAATTTGCGAAGTTTGCTTTCTGCACAGATATAAAGGGTTATAGTGTGAAGCAAGAACCGTCTGTGAGTTGTTTTTCTATATGTATTATGCAAAGGCAGTCCCTGAAGCTCTTGATTAATGATGACATGCGAGAATGCTGACAAGGACGCACTTTGTATGCGAGTTTTTAAGTAAAGGCAAAAAGCACACACAATAGTTGTGTATGTGAGTACAATGTTAAATGTTGAACTTTACCTTAAAGCGCGACACACAATCAGGAGAGAAAAAGGAAGTCTGCAGTAGTTTGTTGAATGATTGTAGAAACTCACATTTCGGTGGCTCAAGAATCGTGTTGCAGAGAACTGCTGCCACATAGAAAATGAATGAGGCCATGTTTGGTCAGAATTTGCGCGTGGAATATCAAGTTAACCATGCGTTGATGATCGTAGTTTCTTGGTTGATGCATAAGAAGGCAGCAACTCTCCATCAGAATGGGCAACGAACACATCCCAAACAGTTGTTTATGGCAAGCTGCTCCAAGGAAGATGGAATACATGGCGTCCACGAAAGCACTATAAGGATGAAGCAGACGGGCGTGTCTGGCTTTCAGTGCATGTCTGCAGCTGCAGCCTCTGACGAGACTATCTCCATCGTGGAGAGTTTCGTCCTATCTTCTTATTTTCCAAACTAACAGTCTTGGCATGCATGAGCCCCCTTGAAGCAGGAGGACAGAAAGGCAACTACTGCAATGCCAAAATACGTGTACTTCCATCAACCCCAACGCCGTTCCCCCTCCTGACGCCTCTCTTTCTACCAGCGCCCAAGTGCCATTCTGACGGTCTTATGCCTGTTTAGTTTGACAATAGCTGTCTGATATCGGGACTTGGTGACTGCAATGCAAGAGTTGGCACTACCTGGGATGGAGTCATTGGAAAGTACGGGGTAGGATCGTGTAACATCAATGGTCTCTTTCTCCTGCGGACATGTGCAGAGCAAGAACTTTTGATTACCAACACTGTCTTTTGCCTCCCTACACGCAACAAAACCTATGTTGAACCCAAAATTACTGTGAATAGCCAGAGACTGAGTGCAGTAGACAAGTTCACATATCTTGGTAGCACACTGTCCCGAAGCACACTCATCAAAGATGAAATCGTCATGAGAATTGCAAAAGCCAGTGCAGCCTTCGGCAGACTGCATGCCGGTGTCTGGAACAGGAGAGGCATCAGACTCCAGACAAAGCTGAAGGTCTACCATTGTCCTGCCTTCACTGCTGCATGCATGCGAAACGTGGACAGTATAGAGCACCGCGCCAAGAAGCTGAACCATTTCCACATCAGCTGCCTCAATAGATTCCTGGTCAAAAAGTGGCACAGACACTGAAGTTCTCCTCTGCGCAGGTTTGCCCAGCATCCACACCATCTTAATGCAGGCACAACCGAGATGAGCAGGCCACGTAGCTCGTATGCCAGACCACCAGTTGCCAAAGAGGCTCTTCTACGGAGAGCTACAACAGGGCAGACGCTCCAGGGAGGTCAATGGAAGTGATTCATGGACTCCCTGAAGTCTCTTTGAAGGTCTTCAATATTAACCACAGCACCTGGGAGCAGACTGCTCAAGACAGATCTCGCTGGCGCTCCTGTGTCTACCAGGGCTCTCTAACATGTCATCATGCAAATAGCACAGCTGCTGCTAAGCAGAAGAGGCTGGCCAGGAAAGCCCGAGCCAGCAAACCACAACTGCCGGCCACCATCTCCTGTCCCCATTGCCTACGAGCTTTCTGTGCACGGATTGGTCTCATCAGCCGTGAAAGGACTAGCCTCATCAGCCGTGCAAGGATTGGCCTCATCAGCCATCTGTGCACACATTGACCTACTGCGACTCCCCTGCCCCTGGATGACTGAATGGTTGTCGTCGATCCTGACATACAAGAAAGAAAGAAAAATATATCGGAAACTGAAAAGTCATTACTGCCACTTTGATCATTAGCTTGGTCACATGCATCTAGGAAAACTAACAAAGAAGATGATGAAAAGAGATGTCTCGATGAGCAGGTTCTGCACCGCTTTGTAGTGTCGACTCCTGGGTAAGACGGAAACTATGCACTCAAATGGATATGTCTCCCGTCACCTCCATTTGAGTCTTAAGTCCACCTCCATCAATTTGGAGTCAACGAACAATTTTGGAAGTGCTTCGCTAACTCCATTAAACGAAGACAGCAGATTTAAAATTGGGCCAACGTCTAGTGAGTTACAATTTATTTAAAATGCTGTTCTCTAGAATCAGTTTTAGCGAAAAAAAGATAGATTGTTGAGGGAAGCTCTCAGCAAGATTAAGCCACTGGTCTGGTCAATCCCAGTCACCCCAAGGTCGTCTGTGTCAGTTTAGACAACGCCAATGACAGTCTACACATATTCTTTAATGAGAGGGCAAGCTCTCATATGATACATGATTGTAATCATTCACGTCGTCAATGAGGGAGGAAAGCTCTTTCGGGGCTTCCCTCTATGAATACCGAGTAGGTTTGGTGCTTTGAGAGCACTCTTTAGAGCATACTTGACGGTAGCATCTAGAAATTTCCCTGCAAAAACAAGGTAGATCTGGGAACAGATGGAACGAAAACCTCAAAATCTTGCGCACGCGCGCGCACTCACAAATACATACACACGCGCGCGCGCACACACACACGCACGTACGCAAGCACTCACGCACACGCACAAACATACCTAATCTACTTCGAGTCGTAGCTCATTATCGTCCAGGTGAAGATAGGACTTGCTGAGAGAGAAAGAGAAAAAAAGCTAACGTAAGCAAATTTCCCATCACTTTACCTTACATCAGCAGATATTCTGGACCTTGTCCGCGGTTGTTGGTTATGTCTGGCCCGCAAGGATCTCAGTCCTGTAGATGTGTCTCTTTACAAGGACAGACGGGCGAGGAGTGTGCGCATGAACCGATTGAACCTGAATACATTAATATTTCTAGCAACCTACCAATGAATCGCGTCACGTGACAGCTATAGATCCAAAAGCCGACGGGCATGAGAGATCAAAGCGTCCTCTCAGGATCCGCGTGTCCCATTGGGGGAATGTCCACGTCGATGAAACAAGCCACGCCCAGGGTGACTAGCAACGCCCCACCCCACCCTCCACCCCCCATCCACCCCCAGCGACTGCGGACAATATGACCGTCTGCGTGGAGGCACATTT
>JAWQFJ010002289.1:22500-103225 GCA_034096865.1 Theodoxus fluviatilis
ACATTCACACAGGTAGAGTGAGAAGCAAGACATTCACACAGGTAGAGTGAGAAGCAAGACATTCACACAGGTAGAGTGAGAAGCAAGACATTCACACAGGTAGAGTGAGAAGCAAGACATTCACACAGGTAGAGTGAGAAGCAAGACATTCACACAGGTAGAAGTGAGAAGCAAGACATTCACACAGGTAGAGTGAGAAGCAAGACATTCACACAGGTAGAGTGAGAAGCAAGACATTCACACAGGTAGAGTGAGAAGCAAGACATTCACACAGGTAGAGTGAGAAGCAAGACATTCACACAGGTAGAGTGAGAAGCAAGACATTCACACAGGTAGAGTGAGAAGCAAGACATTCACACAGGTAGAGTGAGAAGCAAGACATTCACACAGGTAGAGTGAGAAGCAAGACATTCACACAGGTAGAATGAGAAGCAAGACATTCACACAGGTAGAGTGAGAAGCAAGACATTCACACAGGTAGAGTGAGAAGCAAGACATTCACACAGGTAGAGTGAGAAGCAAGACATTCACACAGGTAGAGTGAGAAGCAAGACATTCACACAGGTAGAGTGAGAAGCAAGACATTCACACAGGTAGAGTGAGAAGCAAGACATTCACACAGGTAGAGTGAGAAGCAAGACATTCACACAGGTAGAGTGAGAAGCAAGACATTCACACAGGTAGAGTGAGAAGCAAGACATTCACACAGGTAGAGTGAGAAGCAAGACATTCACACAGGTAGAGTGAGAAGCAAGACATTCACACAGGGCGACAGACATTGCACACGACAATGACAGCAGCAGACGGTTGTCGTTCTACGTGGCTCGTGATCAGCCTCGGTCACCCAACCCGTGTCAGGATTTCTCGTTTGGCAAGGAGGCTCGTGAGCAAAGAAGTCCTGGCAGGAAGTGTTGTGGTGGCAGGCAGTGTTGTGGTGGCAGGCAGTGTTGTAGTGGCAGGCAGTGTTGTGGTGACAGGCAGTGTTGTGGTGGCAGGCAGTGTTGTGGTGGCAGGCAGTGTTGTGGTGGCAGGAAGTGTTGTGGTGACAGGCAGTGTTGTGGTGGCAGGCAGTGTTGTGGTGGCAGGCAGTGTTGTGGTGGCAGGAAGTGTTGTGGTGGCAGGCAGTGTTGTGGTGGCAGGCAGTGTTGTGGTGGCAGGAAGTGTTGTGGTGGCAGGCAGTGTTGTGGTGGCAGGCAGTGTTGTGGTGGCAGGCAGTGTTGTGGTGGCAGGCAGTGTTGTGGTGGCAGGCAGTGTTGTGGTGGCAGGCAGTGTTGTGGTGGCAGGAAGTGTTGTGGTGACAGGCAGTGTTGTAGTGGCAGGCAGTGTTGTGGTGACAGGCAGTGTTGTAGTGGCAGGCAGTGTTGTAGTGACAGGAAGTGTTGTAGTGGCAGGCAGTGTTGTGGTGGCAGGCAGTGTTGTGGTGGCAGGCAGTGTTGTGGTGGCAGGAAGTGTTGTGGTGGCAGGCAGTGTTGTGGTGGCAGGAAGTGTTGTGGTGGCAGGCAGTGTTGTAGTGGCAGGCAGTGTTGTGGTGGCAGGCAGTGTTGTGGTGACATGCCTCCTGCAGACCAGGTACACCACTGGTCAGCGCTCTCCATTGTCCTGAATGACTTTGAGCAGTGTATCACGTGGCTGTACAGTCCCCAGCAGGCGCGACAGTCTGGTGGCTTTATCTGTCGTCATTGGCATCTTCCTTGCAACACCCACAGTTTCAGACGCTAAATGAAAGAATTAAAACTAAAGTACAGTTGACATTTACATGACACTAACACTGACAGATACGTTTGCTGTGGGGCATTGTGCCTTTCCCTCCATCGCTCGAGAGCACACTGGCGGTCTCATAGTCTTCTGCTGTGTAAAGAACGTGCCATGTACCCGGATCTTCCTTGGCTGACCACGGCGCACTTCCATAAGTGTCGGGCTGGCAGTCCACCAACAGCGAGGTCCCCCATCCAGGAATTGCTGGCGTGTCCAAACAGACGCAGTCCACAAGCCCCAGGGAGGAGCTGACTCTCACACAAAGACCTCCAGAGAGGACACAAAGACCGCCATAGGCGTGACTGGAGCTGACGGAAGCAGGAAAAAGTTCACTTGGAGCAGGACTTTTTGGTGGAGACACTCCTCTCCCGCGAGCAGACTAGCTGTTCCTGCCCACCTGGTGAAACACTGTCATGGTGGCTGGCCTGGGAGCGATGATGAAGAAACGGGGGGGTGGGGGGGGGGGGGAGTGAGTTGGGGGATGAGAGGCTGGAGAGGGGGTAGGGATGGGTGGAGGATTGCCTTTGGTGAGGACAGACGCTGCCCCAGGCCAGGGGAGAGGCGATGGAAGTCCGCGCTTTTTGTCGGCTCAAACAAGCCGGTTATTTGTGGGCCCGGCCAAACGCAGAGCCGCGGTTGGGCAAATTTGCTTAGAGGGCAAGTTCGGTAATTTTGACTTCCCCTCAAGATGCGCTCTATTGTTTGTCGCTAAGCGCTATTCACTTGTTAGCAATTAGCTAGTCCTCTCTCGTGAGACGGTTCTCCTCCCGGCAGCAAAGCGTGTCAATAGGCTTCTGTCCTCTTTCCCTCTCTCTCTCACTCTCTCTGTTCTTCTCTCTCTCTCCCCACCCTGCGCCGCTGGCCCAGTGCCAAGCTACCGTCCTGGGAAGCTGGTGAGACAAACTGGCATCGCCAAATCTTGAATGCAACCCCCTCTTGCCAACCTCTCTCAATCCTCCACCCCTCCCCCCCGCCCCCCCCCCTCCCACCCCTCTTCCACCACCACTCCACGTTTCAAGCGGCCCCAGGGAAAGCAATATCACTGACTGTGACGGTGGCGCTTGCGACTAATATTGATTCAGGGAGGTTTTGATGAGACGGCAATCGCCCGCCACTGTGTTCCAACACTTGACAAGTTGTGCCAATCTGCAGTCGGTCCCTGATGCAAAATGCGCCTCTCTCTGTCTGCTTTGTGCGTTTCCACCACGCCCATGTCAGAGAGAGAGAGAGAGAGAGAGAGAGAGAGAGAGAGAGAGAGAGAGACAGACAGACAGACAGGCAGGCACACAGGCAGGCAGGCAGAGAGACAGACAGACAGACAGGCAGACACACAAACACACAGACACATCCACACACAGACAACAAACACATACAAACACACAGAAACACATACTCACACACACACACACACACACACACACACACACACACGAACACACACACACACACACATACACACACGAACACACACGCACACTAACACACACACAATCACCCACAAACACACACACAATCACCCACAAACACACACACAATCACCCACAAACACAAACACACACACACACACACACACACACACACACACACACTCCGTGAATATATATACGAGTCGGCCCCACATCGGTGTCGACAAAGGAATCAGTGAAAAACTCGGGCGTGGTTAACGACGGACAACTTGTTCTGACCACGGCAGTGTGCAGATCCTGTTATTACTATCTGTACGGCATCAGCAAGCTTCGTCCATTCCTAAATGAAGATGCTCTGCAAAGAGGAGTCCATGAACTCGTCATTTCTCGTCTTGCCTACTGCAACTCACTACTCTACGTGCTACCGACTAAGTCAACTGATTGTCTGCAGAGAGTGCAAAACTCTGCTGCTAGGTTGATCAAGAAGGTACCGATAAGGCAGCAAATCACCTCAGTCCTGCGGGATCTATGCTGGTTGCGGCTGGAAAGGAAAATTCAGTTTCAGTTATGCACCCTCGCTTACAGGTACATAGGGGACAAGACCTCCATGCCAAGCCATCTCTCTGACCCCTTGAGAGGGCACCATTCAGGGCGCTGCCTCCGGTCGTCCAAGAAGCAGCTGCTTGCCGGCCATGCGAGCAGATGCAGGACCATGGGAGACGCGTGCTCAGCACCGGGACTGCGGAATGGTCTTCGCTTGACATCCGGCAGTCAGGCTACCTATGCATTCAAGAAGAAAGTGAAAACTTTCCTCTTCCCTTGAAAACTTTCTTCTTCCCTTGAAAACTTTCCTCTTCCCTTGAAAACTTTCCTCTTCCCTTGAAAACTTTCCTCTTCCCTCAGGTACTATTGCCGCGCCTTTGAGCAGTGTTCTGAGATTGACGCAATCAAATTTATTAACATACAATTACACACACAAACACACGCGCGCGCACACACACATACACGCACACACACATACACACACACACACGCACGCGCGCGCGCGCATGCACACAAAGCAACCAAGAGATACATCGTGGGAAACACCAAAAACAGAACAAATTCACCATAGAAAATAGACTTATGTCGTGGAATAATTTTGTTCCGTGGGTTTCATACGCAGTAAGTCAGCAAACTTTATTTCGTCAGAGGGGGCAGGTGTGCGTTTCGTATCAAGGACTCTGGTGGCCTTACTGTCTGCGCCTGCGCTGGCGGCGTGCAGGCCCCGGGGGAGTCCAGGTCCCTGCGGCATCGCGCTCCAAAGCGAGGCTTGCTTGCGAGTCTCAAAGGCGCCATAAGTGTGTGACAGCCACTCCCTCCGCTCCGCTTCTCCACTGGCGCAGAGACGCAGAAAATAACCGACGCTTCTGCGACGATAATTAGGAGATGTGGGTATCATTTTGTCTTCCCCATTGATCGGACCGGTCACCGCAGGTAGATCAGATGCACAAATTACTTGGAAATTATCGGGGCGGGCGCCGCCATACAGACAGTTGTGTAGCTCTGGGTGGGGGAACAATGCCATCCGGGCACCTGTGACGTACTGCCTCGGCCTCGCGCCTCCTCCAATCGACACTTTCGGCGCGGACAGGGGCGGCCACTGGCTCGTGGCGGCGGTCGAATTACCTCCCCTGTCGCACTGGCGCCGAGGTCGATGCCGCCGTGTCCCCTGGCAGGTGGGCTTCTCTCCGCCGCATTGACTCGCGCCCGCAGCATCGCAGGGGCAACGGCAGAAATCGAAGCGGCGACCGGCTCATTATCGGAACAAATTGCCTCTTTGCAGATTACTTTCATCTGGTGATGACAGCCCGAGACGCATATCATCGACCCTGGACCGCGGGGCACTCAGGGCGTGGTGCTTTCCCCCCCACCTCCAGACGGCGCTGCCAGCACAGCAAAGCTTTTTTTTTCCAGGGGCAACAGTGTTGATTGTAGGGGCGTCATCCCCTTCCACGCACTTCCGCCTTCTAATAACAGCTTTCCACGTCATTAGCGACGCACTTCGTGGAGTGCGGACAGCTTGATGACGTCAGGGCCGGCAGTGTCAGAGAGTCTGTGGGTCACTTCCAGTGGAATCAAACCTACAGACCGGAAGTGGCATCTAGATACAGTCCGTTAGTCTCCTTGTGTAAAGGCCGCGGAGTAACACTGTCAAACAGGAAGTTGCTACACAACAGAGCGGAAGTTCTAACAGGTCAGCAAAGTTTCCACACTTCAGGCCGGGGTTGCTTTCACGACCACCCTGTTAATGTCCGAGTGGACTGATCACTAACCTGTCAGATCCGCCATGAATACTCTGTCGAATCGCCTTTGGGATGCTTTCTGCAAATCTTTTCCTCCCTCAGGATGTGCATGCATGTAAAACATTCATTCGTAGCGTTTTCTTTTTCTAGATTGGCAAATAAATGGTTATGGCCGACTTATCAATTGTACTTTTCACTTCCGTTTCTCCGAATTTACAGGAAAACAGATCAAATGGAAACGCATATTGCTACACCAGAAGATCGTGTGGACAAATTCATGCCGGGACATTTTCTGACAAAGTTTGGCTTTGCATGATTTACTGCAAGATTAGACACGCATTAATTAAAAATAATTTCGGTGGAAGCATAGGCAGTTTGCAATTTCTTCCACTGTGGTTTGAGGACAGAATTCATTTTCATGTATGGTGTGACGGTTGGGCTGAGTGGAACGTGGCTCGACCCCAACCGTCGTGAGCAGTACCGCCCAACAAAGGGCACCGAAAAAAAACAAATCCACAGCCTGACCCAGCCTCAAAGTCTGCACAGCACAGACCTCCTTGCTGACAAAACAAAACAGGCAGTGACATGCGCGGCAAAGTAGCATAGAAACTTTAAGAGTAACAAAAACTAGAGTCCAAAAAATTTACATTGATTTAAATTTACAATTACAAGTCACGCAAGACAACACAAGATTAGTGACTGATTTCGTGGAAGGAATCCCGGACGAGCTCCCATCTGTCACAGTTGGGGTTGGTGGAACGTGGCACGACCCCAACCGAACAGTGAAAAAAAAATAATAAAGGGAGTTTCCTTCCTCAGTCACTAATCACATTTAAAGACAAAAACGCCACAAACCGAAAACATAACACAATCGACTCAATTATCTTTCAACCAACACTCTCACTAACTGAAAACACAACAGAAAACTTCAAAGAAATCAAAACCATTACTTCAAATTAAACAAACGTTAAAAAACCCACCCAGCGGCTTAACACTAAAACTCTTAGTCAATTCTCTTCTTATCCATCCATTATATCTCCCTCCCCTCTCCGCCTGCTCTATATATAGGCGAGGGAGAACGCCAAGAATCAAATTATGAACAACAAAAAAACGTTCAGCACGAGCCGCTGCAGAACCCCCTCAAAAATACACGTGCAACACGCTCTAAAAATGCGCAGTCAGCAAGTGCTGACTGAGTATAACGCTTAAAGGCGTACCATCCCCGAGACAAAATTCTCTATAATATCTTAAAGTTAAAAAAACATCAAACCGAGTCGTGACATATGGACAGGATGATAAAATGAGCAACTGGATGTGGAGAATCGAGATAATCAAGTTGCAATAACTGAAACGATAGAGAGGTGGTTAAATGAAACATCATCTAATGGATGGATAGATTGATAGTTGGACACATGGCTAGATTGATCGACTAATGGATGGATGGGTGGACTGATAAACAGATCAATGGGTGAAAGAAAGGATAGATTGATGGAGGAAGGGAGGACGGAACAGATGGGCGGATGAAAGCTTGGTTGAGGGATATATGCATGAATGGGTGAAAATGGATGAATGCAAGGAGGGACAGACAGATGGATGAATCTGAAGACAGCTTAATTGATGAATGTGAGAATGAATGGGCGGGTACAATAAGAAAATAGGAATATACGATTTGAGTGGCACGGCATAGAAAAGTAATGCGAGTCAACGTCCAACGCTTTGAGGGGACTGGGTGCTGGAGAGGGAGAGCTGTCTTGACAGAGAGTTGTCGTTCTTTCCAACACGTCTGCTTTGCCCTGGTCGCGTCAGTCAGTCATCTGGTCTGGTCCTCCACTTTGCCACAGGACTCCTCTCCTTCCAAGAGTGGCACAGCCCCCCCCCCAGCACCTCAGACCCCCCCCCCCCCTCCAGGCCTGGGGGGAGACAGAGCATGGAAAAGGGGACCCAGCGGCGCACTGTCAACCAGGGCTCACCACGAAACTTCACGGGCCTGGAGAAGACGGGCTCAGGTGTGACTGCCGCCTTCACTGGAGAAGACGGGCTCAGGTGTGACTGCCGCCTTCACTGGAGAAGACGGGCTCAGGTGTGACTGCCGCCTTCACACAAACTTCACGGGCCTGGAGAAGACGGGCTCAGGTGTGACTGCCGCCTTCACACAAACTTCACGGGCCTGGAGAAGACGGGCTCAGGTGTGACTGCCGCCTTCACACAAACTTCACGGGCCTGGAGAAGACGGGCTCAGGTGTGACTGCCGCCTTCACACAAACTTCACGGGCCTGGAGAAGACGGGCTCAGGTGTGACTGCCGCCTTCACACAAACTTCACGGGCCTGGAGAAGACGGGCTCAGGTGTGACTGCCGCCTTCACACAAACTTCACGGGCCTGGAGAAGACGGGCTCAGGTGTGACTGCCGCCTTCACACAAACTTCACGGGCCTGGAGAAGACGGGCTCAGGTGTGACTGCCGCCTTCACACAAACTTCACGGGCCTGGAGAAGACGGGCTCAGGTGTGACTGCCGCCTTCACACAAACTTCACGGGCCTGGAGAAGACGGGCTCAGGTGTGACTGCCGCCTTCACACAAACTTCACGGGCCTGGAGAAGACGGGCTCAGGTGTGACTGCCGCCTTCACACAAACGACGCGATGCTCTTGTGCACACCCGAGGTGAGCGCAAACGGTTCAGGGGCGATCTTTCCCTCAGGGTAGACACGAGATTGCAAGGTGGGCTGCGGGCAGGTGGCGATGGGCGGTGGACTCTTGAGCCGCTCTACCCTCAATGGACACCCTCAATACCCTCAATAGACATCCTCAATACCCTCAATAGACACCCTCAATACCATCAATGGACACCTTCAATACCCTCAACAGACACCTGCACAAATCCGCCTCGCCCTGCCTCTCCTCATCTGCACTGCCTCTTTGTAAAGTTATTGAGTCCTTGAACAAAAAATGATGGTCCCTGAATAGAGACCCCTGAAAACTCCTCAACAAATGAAGGGATCTTCGAATGCAAACTGCCGAGGTATGTGAAGAAAGCGCGCGAGGAGTGTGAATGGGCAACCTGGTGTCTTTGGAAACGCGGAGGACGGGGGCTTGCATGGCGTGTGCTGGTGTCAGTGAAAGCGAAGTGTCGTCCGTGAAGGACCAGGCTTCTTGCTCGCTCTCCAGGTGGGTGGTCCGCCCTGGCTTCGGCGTAATTCTCCCAGAGTGGCCTCCCCTGCGCCTCCTTGCCTCCAGGCGCTGCAAACGCTCTGGGGCGCATTGTCCGTGAGCGTGTGTGGTCGCGTAAGTCCTCCTCACCTCCGTGGCGGCCATTGCTGTTCTGCGCACGTGTGCGTCAAGGCATTTGGAATGTACTCATTGCGAGCACAGAAAAAAATGGTGTCGATGGAAGGGTTGTTATTTGCAGTTGAAGAAGTTGTGTGTCAATGATTAGTTGATGGAAGCAAACAAGAATTAGCGAATACTAAACTAAAGGTTGCTTTGTCAATTATTTATGGCTGGATGCTCATGAATTCATATATGTTTTAGCGGGCTAGAAAAACAACAAAGCGTACAAACAAATAAATCCCTTCACAAAAAGACAAACACAATTTTGTACCAGAATTCCTGGGACTTTCTCGTCGTAGCATCAGCTGTCAATTCTTGCATTGTTGTCCGTCGACTTCAGTGGCGCCGGAAGTGATGCTGCAGCCCAAACTTAACTGCGCAGAACACGGAGTTAGAACTGCTGCGCATTCTCAGCACAATGAATGACAAGACTACTTTACAGATAATTCACCTTGTTAAAAAGTTGAGTTGGCGATGGTTGCAGGAATGGCTGATGGAGTGTGGACTGATTAGAATATAGTTTTGTGGGTAGGGGTAGGGGAGGCACTGGGATAGAGAAGGCTCTGCGTGCTGTAGTCAGCCCATTTTGTGTTGACAGAGTCGACCCTGGCTCCCGTGTGTGCCGTACACTGGAGAAGGCGAGATGTTGGACGGTGTCGGGTCGAGCACACATCCACCCCACCTCTCCACGTCGCCGTCACATTTCTGCTGGTGGAAGTGATTCACGAATCCACTTCGGTCATAGGAGCCGGGGCCTCTTCACTCCCGTCAGAAGCTCTTGTGTCGCACCGGTGTTACACCACCTGCACCTCCGCCTGGAGATGCAGCCAGGGGCTGTATGCAGGACGAACCACCATGGCCATACTGTCGTAGCTTTTCATCTGGTCTGAATGCATTATGTCTGACTGTACGAAATATCTCACCATGACGAGTAAAGACAGTCTTCGACAAATTAAAACCACATGAATGTCACCTTAGGTAGTGAAGTGATGGACAGCCATACATGATTTAAAATGTATCGGTTGGAATTTTACTTTAAAAAACAAATAGGTCGTTCTTACAACAAAATTACCGTTGCAGTTCAGCCGGGATGAAAACAGAGGAAGACGATTGAACTTAACAGGCAACGAAGGAAGAAGACTTATCTTTCAAGCATCATCATCATCGATGACATGCCAACTTTTCACATTGTAGTTTCCACGAAACTTGTGCTCATCGGAACAGTTTCTGCAGGGGGCAGGCCCGTGTAACTGAAGACGGAATCTGTCTGGTGGGCAGACCCGAGTTCCTGGAGGTGGAATCTGGAACACTGAGCCTTGAGGCGAGCATCCGTCCCTGCCCTGGGCTGCCCTGGGGCTGTGGGGGCTGGAGGGCCTCCCCGTCCCTGCCCTGGGGCTGTGGGGGCTGTGGAGGCCTCCCCGTCCCTGGCTGTGGGGGCGGGGGGCGGCTGCAGACAGACAGAGAGCCAGGACTGTTGTCTCTGGGCTGTGGGGGGCTGGGGGAGGCTGTAGACAGAGGTCAAGGCCAGGTGACTCTGGGCTGTGGGGGGCTGGGGGAGGCTACAGACAGAGAGCCAGGATTGATGACTCTGGGCTGTGGGGGGATGGGGGAGGCTGCAGACAGACAGAGAGCCAGGACTGTTGTCTCTGGGCTGTGGGGGGCTGGGGGAGGCTGCAGACAGAGAGCCAGGACTGTTGTCTCTGGGCTGTGGGGGGCTGGGGGAGGCTGCAGAGAGACAGAGAGCCAGGATTGATGACTCTGGGCTGTGGGGGGCTGGGGGAGGCTGCAGACAGAGGTCAAGGCCAGGTGACTCTGGGCTGTGGGGGGCTGGGGGAGGCTGTAGACAGAGAGCCAGGATTGATGACTCTGGGCTGTGGGGGGCTGGGGGAGGCTGCAGACAGACAGAGAGCCAGGACTGTTGTCTCTGGGCTGTGGGGGGCTGGGGGAGGCTGTAGACAGAGGTCAAGGCCAGGTGACTCTGGGCTGTGGGGGGCTGGGGGAGGCTACAGACAGAGAGCCAGGATTGATGACTCTGGGCTGTGGGGGGCTGGGGGAGGCTGTAGACAGAGGTCAAGGCCAGGTGACTCTGGGCTGTGGGGGGCTGGGGGAGGCTACAGACAGAGAGCCAGGATTGATGACTCTGGGCTGTGGGGGGCTGGGGGAGGCTGTAGACAGAGGTCAAGGCCAGGTGACTCTGGGCTGTGGGGGGCTGGGGGAGGCTGCAGACAGAGAGCCAGGATTGATGACTCTGGGCTGTGGGGGGCTGGGGGAGGCTGTAGACAGAGGTCAAGGCCAGGTGACTCTGGGCTGTGGGGGGCTGGGGGAGGCTGTAGACAGAGAGCCAGGATTGATGACTCTGGGCTGTGGGGGGCTGGGGGAGGCTGCAGACAGACAGAGAGCCAGGACTGTTGTCTCTGGGCTGTGGGGGGCTGGGGGAGGCTGTAGACAGAGGTCAAGGCCAGGTGACTCTGGGCTGTGGGGGGCTGGGGGAGGCTACAGACAGAGAGCCAGGATTGATGACTCTGGGCTGTGGGGGGATGGGGGAGGCTGCAGACAGACAGAGAGCCAGGACTGTTGTCTCTGGGCTGTGGGGGGCTGGGGGAGGCTGCAGACAGAGAGCCAGGACTGTTGTCTCTGGGCTGTGGGGGGCTGGGGGAGGCTGCAGAGAGACAGAGAGCCAGGATTGATGTCTCTGGGCTGTGGGGGGCTGGGGGAGGCTGCAGACAGAGGTCAAGGCCAGGTGACTCTGGGCTGTGGGGGGCTGGGGGAGGCTGTAGACAGAGAGCCAGGATTGATGACTCTGGGCTGTGGGGGGCTGGGGGAGGCTGCAGACAGACAGAGAGCCAGGACTGTTGTCTCTGGGCTGTGGGGGGCTGGGGGAGGCTGTAGACAGAGGTCAAGGCCAGGTGACTCTGGGCTGTGGGGGGCTGGGGGAGGCTACAGACAGAGAGCCAGGATTGATGACTCTGGGCTGTGGGGGGCTGGGGGAGGCTGTCAGACAGACAGAGAGCCAGGATGTGACTCTGGGCTGTGGGGGCTGGGGAGGCTGCAGACAGAGGCCAGGCAGGTGACTCTGGGCTGTGGGGGGCTGGGGGAGGCTGCAGACAGAGAGCCAGGATTGATGACTCTGGGCTGTGGGGGGCTGGGGGAGGCTGTAGACAGAGGTCAAGGCCAGGTGACTCTGGGCTGTGGGGGGCTGGGGGAGGCTGCAGACAGAGAGCCAGGATTGATGACTCTGGGCTGTGGGGGGCTGGGGGAGGCTGCAGACAGACAGAGAGCCAGGACTGTTGTCTCTGGGCTGTGGGGGGCTGGGGGAGGCTGCAGACAGAGAGCCAGGATTGATGACTCTGGGCTGAGGGGGGCTGGGGGAGGCTGCAGACAGAGAGCCAGGATTGATGACTCTGGGCTGTGGGGGGCTGGGGGAGGCTGCAGACAGACAGACAGGATTGAGACTCTGGGCTGTGGGGGGCTGGGGGAGGCTGCAGACAGAGAGCCAGGATTGATGACTCTGGGCTGTGGGGGGCTGGGGGAGGCTGCAGACAGACAGAGAGCCAGGACTGTTGTCTCTGGGCTGTGGGGGGCTGGGGGAGGCTGTAGACAGAGAGCCAGGACTGTTGACTCTGGGCTGTGGGGGGCTGGGGGAGGCTACAGACAGAGAGCCAGGATTGATGACTCTGGGCTGTGGGGGGCTGGGGGAGGCTGTAGACAGAGGTCAAGGCCAGGTGACTCTGGGCTGTGGGGGGCTGGGGAGGCTACAGACAGAGAGCCAGGATTGATGACTCTGGGCTGTGGGGGGCTGGGGGAGGCTGTAGACAGAGGTCAAGGCCAGGTGACTCTGGGCTGTGGGGGGCTGGGGAGGCTGCAGACAGAGAGCCAGGATTGATGACTCTGGGCTGTGGGGGGCTGGGGGAGGCTGTAGACAGAGGTCAAGGCCAGGTGACTCTGGGCTGTGGGGGGCTGGGGGAGGCTGTAGACAGAGAGCCAGGATTGATGACTCTGGGCTGTGGGGGGCTGGGGGAGGCTGCAGACAGACAGAGAGCCAGGACTGTTGTCTCTGGGCTGTGGGGGGCTGGGGGAGGCTGTAGACAGAGCAAGGCCAGGTGACTCTGGGCTGTGGGGGGCTGGGGGAGGCTGACAGACAGAGAGCCAGGACTGTTGTCTCTGGGCTGTGGGGGGCTGGGGGAGGCTGCAGACAGACAGAGAGCCAGGACTGTTGTCTCTGGGCTGTGGGGGGCTGGGGGAGGCTGCAGACAGAGAGCCAGGACTGTTGTCTCTGGGCTGTGGGGGGCTGGGGGAGGCTGCAGACAGACAGAGAGCCAGGACTGTTGTCTCTGGGCTGTGGGGGGCTGGGGGAGGCTGCAGACAGAGGTCAAGGCCAGGTGACTCTGGGCTGTGGGGGGCTGGGGGAGGCTGTAGACAGAGAGCCAGGATTGATGACTCTGGGCTGTGGGGGGCTGGGGGAGGCTGCAGACAGACAGAGAGCCAGGACTGTTGTCTCTGGGCTGTGGGGGGCTGGGGGAGGCTGTAGACAGAGGTCAAGGCCAGGTGACTCTGGGCTGTGGGGGGCTGGGGGAGGCTACAGACAGAGAGCCAGGATTGATGACTCTGGGCTGTGGGGGGCTGGGGGAGGCTGTAGACAGAGGTCAAGGCCAGGTGACTCTGGGCTGTGGGGGGCTGGGGGAGGCTACAGACAGAGAGCCAGGATTGATGACTCTGGGCTGTGGGGGGCTGGGGGAGGCTGTAGACAGAGGTCAAGGCCAGGTGACTCTGGGCTGTGGGGGGCTGGGGGAGGCTGCAGACAGAGAGCCAGGATTGATGACTCTGGGCTGTGGGGGGCTGGGGGAGGCTGTAGACAGAGGTCAAGGCCAGGTGACTCTGGGCTGTGGGGGGCTGGGGGAGGCTGTAGACAGAGAGCCAGGATTGATGACTCTGGGCTGTGGGGGGCTGGGGGAGGCTGCAGACAGACAGAGAGCCAGGACTGTTGTCTCTGGGCTGTGGGGGGCTGGGGGAGGCTGTAGACAGAGGTCAAGGCCAGGTGACTCTGGGCTGTGGGGGGCTGGGGGAGGCTACAGACAGAGAGCCAGGATTGATGACTCTGGGCTGTGGGGGGATGGGGGAGGCTGCAGACAGACAGAGAGCCAGGACTGTTGTCTCTGGGCTGTGGGGGGCTGGGGGAGGCTGCAGACAGAGAGCCAGGACTGTTGTCTCTGGGCTGTGGGGGGCTGGGGGAGGCTGCAGACAGACAGAGAGCCAGGATTGATGTCTCTGGGCTGTGGGGGGCTGGGGGAGGCTGCAGACAGAGGTCAAGGCCAGGTGACTCTGGGCTGTGGGGGGCTGGGGGAGGCTGTAGACAGAGAGCCAGGATTGATGACTCTGGGCTGTGGGGGGCTGGGGGAGGCTGCAGACAGACAGAGAGCCAGGACTGTTGTCTCTGGGCTGTGGGGGGCTGGGGGAGGCTGTAGACAGAGGTCAAGGCCAGGTGACTCTGGGCTGTGGGGGGCTGGGGGAGGCTACAGACAGAGAGCCAGGATTGATGACTCTGGGCTGTGGGGGGCTGGGGGAGGCTGTAGACAGAGGTCAAGGCCAGGTGACTCTGGGCTGTGGGGGGCTGGGGGAGGCTGCAGACAGAGAGCCAGGATTGATGACTCTGGGCTGTGGGGGGCTGGGGGAGGCTGTAGACAGAGGTCAAGGCCAGGTGACTCTGGGCTGTGGGGGGCTGGGGGAGGCTGCAGACAGAGAGCCAGGATTGATGACTCTGGGCTGTGGGGGGCTGGGGGAGGCTGCAGACAGACAGAGAGCCAGGACTGTTGTCTCTGGGCTGTGGGGGGCTGGGGGAGGCTGTAGACAGAGGTCAAGGCCAGGTGACTCTGGGCTGTGGGGGGCTGGGGGAGGCTACAGACAGAGAGCCAGGATTGATGACTCTGGGCTGTGGGGGGCTGGGGGAGGCTGCAGACAGAGTGCCAGGACTGTTGTCTCTGGGCTGTGGGGGGCTGGGGGAGGCTGCAGACAGAGGTCAAGGCCAGGTGACTCTGGGCTGTGGGGGGCTGGGGGAGGCTGCAGACAGAGAGCCAGGATTGATGACTCTGGGCTGAGGGGGGCTGGGGGAGGCTGCAGACAGAGGTCAAGGCCAGGTGACTCTGGGCTGTGGGGGGCTGGGGGAGGCTACAGACAGAGAGCCAGGATTGATGACTCTGGGCTGAGGGGGGCTGGGGGAGGCTGCAGACAGACAGAGAGCCAGGACTGTTGTCTCTGGGCTGTGGGGGGCTGGGGGAGGCTGCAGACAGAGCCAGGACTGTTGTCTCTGGGCTGTGGGGGGCTGGGGGAGGCTGCAGACAGAGCCAGGATTGATGACTCTGGGCTGTGGGGGGCTGGGGGAGGCTGCAGACAGAGGTCAAGGCCAGGTGACTCTGGGCTGTGGGGGGCTGGGGGGAGGCTGTAGACAGAGAGCCAGGATTGATGACTCTGGGCTGTGGGGGGCTGGGGGAGGCTACAGACAGAGCCAGGACTGTTGTCTCTGGGCTGTGGGGGGCTGGGGGAGGCTGCAGACAGAGCCAGGACTGTTGTCTCTGGGCTGTGGGGGGCTGGGGGAGGCTACAGACAGAGAGCCAGGATTGATGACTCTGGGCTGTGGGGGGCTGGGGGAGGCTGCAGACAGAGGTCAAGGCCAGGTGACTCTGGGCTGTGGGGGGCTGGGGGAGGCTGCAGACAGACAGAGAGCCAGGACTGATGACTCTGGGCTGTGGGGGGCTGGGGGAGGCTGCAGACAGATAGCCAGGATTGATGACTCTGGGCTGTGAGGGGCTGGGGGAGAATTACAAGTAAGGACAGACTTACCACACAGGAGAAGGGAAAGTTTGGGTTTGTCACCCAGGCCTTGCAGATGAAAAACTGCATCCAATAAGTTACCACTAATTGATACAAATAACACAGCTCTTTTCATCTACACAAAAAAGGCTGACACAGATGCATTGTAGATGTTTACCAAGTTTCATCCCCTTTCTCCCCATCTCCTCTCGTCCCCCTCCTCCCCCCAATCCCACTCTTCCCTCATTATCCTTCTCCCCTCATCTTCTTCTCCCCTCCTCCCTTATCTCCCCTCCTCTCCCATCTCCCCTCCTCCCCCATCTCCCCTCCTCCCCCATCTCCCCTCCTCCCCTTCTCCCCCTTACAAGCACAGCGTCCAGCATCAGCAGGAGCCCCTGGCTGTGGGGCTGGAGAAGCCAAAGAGCTGTAGGTGGGGGATGGCATTTGGCAGGTTGGGGCTCTTGGATTCAACTCCCGGAGTTGGGACACTTGCACACTCACACATACACATGTGCATGCACACACACACACAGATCTATGCAAAAATACATATGCACACAACACCCACATTTGCACACAATTTCCAAATCCTAACTGCTCCATCGCACACCTGCATGTCAGGCGTGAAGACTGGCACCCAGACACAACACGCAGTTTTGGTCTTGTATCCGTCTTCCATCTTGATGACCTCTGACGATGGGGCTGGAGCCCGACTGCTCATGGATGTAAAGTACATAAAATACAGGGAAATAAAGTATGACTTTTTAATGATACTTTTGTGTCGGTCATCTTTCTGCTTCATGTCTTTTCCCTTGGGTGGACGTGAAAGGTCAAGTGGGATGGATTGAGATCTGGGGAGAGAGCATTCTCATATGCTGGACCAAAACTCTGGAACGATATCCCAGACAGACTGAGGAAATCTCCTTCAATACAGACTTTCAAGTCACAGCTAAAAACTTTTATTCAAAGGGTGAACGTGTTGAGCGCCTTGAGCATGCCTTTGGGTGTGAGATTGGCGCTATATGAGCCAAAATACATACATACATACATACATACATACATACAAGAGAGGGTTGCTGTGCTTTATGTCTGCAGTGTGACAGACTTCAGTGTGACAGACCGCAGTGTAACTGCCCAGTGTGCATGGAGTAAGTCAAAGGTCATGCTGATTAGTGGTTGCACTGAGCTACAGGGAACTTGTCCATTGGGGGGTGGTGGGGGGTTAAAGTCAACTGAATTTGCAACGCTGACATTTGGATCATGATGGGCAAATACTTTATCGCCCATTGATAAACTTGGCAAGACACTAAAATTAAATTCATCCACCTCGTCAAACTGCTTTTCCATAGTGAAGTACAGTAATATGTAGGGAAAAAAAAGAGAGTAGACATTTGTACAAGAAAACGTTTTTTATTTGCATTCAAATATTTCTAATAATTCAAAATACATCTGATCCACAAATAGTTGCTATAATAAAGAACAAATTTCATCCTTCTCCCATCCACACTCTTACGCCACACCATTCACACAACAGCAAGATGGCCCCACTGCCACGTGGACCGCTTCAAGTTGGCTTTGATGGTCCATCATGGGTACTGAGGTCAACGCTTGGAACAGATTTCACAGCATGCCACCACAGCAGTGCACCTCCTCTGTCGGCAAAACCACTGCCAGCATTGCATGCTGGGACTGCGACTGCTGAGGAGGTGCTGGTCAAAGCGCGTCAGAAAGAACTGGAACTCAAAAAGCCTCGTTTCATGGAAAGATGTACACAGACGGTCCACGATTGGGCCCTGGTAGCTTTACATCAAAACTGATGCCAAAATCTCTTCATGGGGATCTCAATTCATTGATAGTCTCTTCATGGGGATCTCAATTCATTGATAGTCTCTTCATGGGGATCTCAATTCATTGATAATCTCTTCATGGGGATCTCAATTCATTGATAGTCTCTTCATGGGGATCTCAATTCATTGATAGTCTCTTCATGGGGATCTCAATTCATTGATAGTCTCTTCATGGGGATCTCAATTCATTGATAGTCTCTTCATGGGGATCTCAACTCATTGATAGTCTCGCGCGATGGTCTGGTGCCTACAACATGGATTTATTGAGATACTTTTTGCGAGTTGGATTTGGGATTTGGTGACCAGTTTATTGCTGCCAAGGGTTGGGCTTGCTGCTTCAGGGAGGCTGGAACAGTCTGGTCTTCCCTGGGTGACCCTGCACTGCCCCCTGCTGGCTGAACTTCTGACCAGGCCCCACAAGCCCCTAAGCAGCCACGGTTCCCGCTGATGTGGGGGACTACACTGCTCCAGTTGTGTTTTGGACAGGACAGCATGCCATTTACAATTCAAGCTGGCATGAAGTTCAGCCCAACATTGCGGTGGCTGTTCTGTAGAAATCCAGTTCCCTGCATGCAAAAACTCAGGTGCAACTGGTGAAAGTTTTCGCCCACAAGTAATTGTCAAGCAAGCTGAAAACCAAACGTGACTTTCCTTTTCAAACACCACCCTATAACAATTAACATGTCATCAAATAAATATAATACCATGGTAAAATAATAATAAAATCATGAAAAATTATGAAAATTCTGGCTACAAAAAAATCTCCAAGCAAACTGAAAACCAAAAGTGACTTTCCATGTCAAGCACCACCCTACAACACATCAAATTACACCCTGCATTGATCACTCATGCATGGAAAATGTCTACATGGATAATTTCATTTGCCTTTGAGCAGACACACTTTCCTGTTCTTACAAAATCTAAGTTCCAGCACTGCCTTGTGCAAATAGGAATGTGTCACACAGAGGTACATCAACACCGGCCACTAACAGTCTACAGTCAGTCCCCTCACATCCATGCAAGCCACCAACTTCAAGTTCAAGGTTCAAACGCATATACAAATTTATAATACATGAGAAATTCACTATGAGCTCCACAAGCACAGAGCACAGGCATGGAAAGGCACGCTGACAGAGGTGTGTTGTGCTCATCCATGCATGTTTCTTCAAGGCAGGACAGAGTCAAGCTCCCTGATACAGACAGGGCCTACTGAATCTACAGCTGCAAATGCATATCAGCAAGGTTCCAGGAAGTTGACTGCCCTCAGTCAGGGAATGGTGTGGTTGTGTAGCAGTCTCATCACAGACAGGAATTTCAAACAATGTAGCAGGAAATTCAGATAAGGCATGCACACACACACAGACACACACACACACAGACATCCACACACACACACACACACACACACACACACACACACACACAGTCACACACACCAAAGTTGTGGTTATAGTAATCTGACAGATCCTATATTTTCCTGCCAAGTAAATTTTTTTTGGGGGGTGGGGGGAGGGGTGGGGGTGGGGGTGGGGGTTCAAACACAAGGGGATGGGAGGGTGGTGGTGAGGGGATGGGGTGGTGGGTGGGGGTGGTGGTTGTGGGGGGGGATAGGGGGATGGTGGGGGGGGATAGGGGGATGGTGGGGGGGGGATAGGGGGATGGTGGGGGGGGATGGGGTGGTGGTGGTGGGTGGGGGGGGGGGTGGTGGGTGGGGTGGGCGGTGGTGGGGGGGATGGGGTGGTGGTGGGGGGGGGGATGGGGTGGTGGTGGTAAACAACAAACTGCATACTGTCCTATCTTCCCTAAGATCATTAAGTCAAAAAGTGTTTTTAGCGAAGAGTCATTTAGATTATGCTTAGATGAATCCACTGAACATTTCTCAAAATACAATACACACACAAATGTACACAGTCTCAATCTGGCCTCTTAAAAAAAAAGTCACGCCTATCTACCAAACCTTTTTTTCTTGCCGTGTTTCTTAAACCACAACTACAAGGTTTTCTGTTTTTTTTTTCTTCTAAACTTTCACAGCAGGCACTGTATTGGTCATAGACCCTAGGCTCTTGCCTGCCTGCAAAACAGTGGGCGAGAAAGAGGGGTGGGGTGGGGTGGGGGGATGGGGAGAGGAATGGGGGTGGGGGATGGGGGTGGAGGTTTGGACACCCCAGTGTTGATCGTGTGCAAGATGGCTAACAACTGGACAAGCATGCACTTGCTTCTCAGCAGTCTACAAATACTGTGTACAGCGCAGCACGAAAAATTCCACAGCAGTCTACAAATACTGTGTACAGCACAGCACGAAAAATTCCACAGCAGTCACAATCCACAGAAGCAGTTTTCTTTTGGCTCACTAAAGTGGAATGTTGCATGGCATGTCGACAATCGTCATGAACTATTACTGACCCAACAACTGGCTTGACCTGTTCAAAGCAGTAATGTAGACAATAGAGGCTAAAAGTGGCACAACTGTGCAACAGTCATCACGCATGTCCATACGGGAAGTTGCAAGTCCCCTAACCTCGTCAATCCTGACAGAGCTCAAATGTTACATTTCTATGCAAAACCATACCAGGACTGCAGCTAGCCTGGCATCACTTCCAAAGGACTGACAAAACTCTCATCAGCTCTGCCACTGATTGGCATTGTGGAGTCAAAACCCACAGGACCAGGATGCAGTGGCAAAAATAAAAACCATGTACCAGTAAACAGACATCAGCTCTTTGTCCATAGTTGTCATTGTAATAATAAGATTAAGAATAGCAATAGTTTATACTTATAATAATAGTTATACTAATAATAATAATAATAATAATAATAATAATAATAATAATAATAATAACACCCTTTAATTTGTCCTTTTCTTTTTATGAAATAACATTCAAGGAACTTCACCTGTGGCTGGTGCTGTGCAGTGCCCAGTCTTACTCCTCACTAGGGCAGGCAGTGTGGGTGAAGCACCTTGCCCAGTTTTACTCCTCACTAGGGCAGGCAATGTGGGTGAAGCACCTTGCCCAGTCTTACTCCTCACTATGGCAGGCAGTGTGGGTGAAGCACCTTGCCCAGTTTTACTCCTCACTAGGGCAGGCAGTGTGGGTGAAGCACCTTGCCCAGTTTTACTCCTCACTAGGGCAGGCAATGTGGGTGAAGCACCTTGCCCAGTCTTACTCCTCACTATGGCAGGCAGTGTGGGTGAAGCACCTTGCCCAGTTTTACTCCTCACTAGGGCAGGCAGTGTGGGTGAAGCACCTTGCCCAGTTTTACTCCTCACTATGGCAGGCAGTGTGGGTGAAGCACCTTGCCCAGTTTTACTCCTCACTAGGGCAGGCAGTGTGGGTGAAGCACCTTGCCCAGTTTTACTCCTCACTAGGGCAGGCAAAGTGGGTGAAGCACCTTGCCCAGTTTTACTCCTCACTAGGGCAGGCAATGTGGGTGAAGCACCTTGCCCAGTTTTACTCCTCACTAGGGCAGGCAAAGTGGGTGAAGCACCTTGCCCAGTTTTACTCCTCACTAGGGCAGGCAGTGTGGGTGAAGCACCTTGCCCAAGGATGCAACTCTAGGATCTGTGCAGCACTGCGCCTGACCGCCATGAGGCAAGTGCAAGGCGAGTGTGCTGGCCACAGGACTGGAGCCCCGGTCAACCCTGCATCACAGATTTACATGGCTCTCCACCCACTCCAGTGATTCTGTCACGATATCACGGTTCTCTCTTCCTGGTCACTGAACCTGTCTTTTTCCTCTCTCTCTCTCTCTCTCCAACAACATGTTCTGTTTCATTCTTTGCAAACAGCACACTCTGTCAAATCATGCATAGGAAACAGCGAGTCCATTTCATGCTTTGCAAAGAGCACACTCTGTCAAATTATTCCTGGGAAACAGCATTCAAAGTTTACTGGAGAAGATTTAAAAATGTCAGACCTCCTCTCCTCCAAAGTTTTGGAACAATGATGAAGCACTTGTTGCTGCATAGGCACAAATAGTATTTGGTTACACATAATCTTTGATAGGTATCACATATTTTGCTGCATAGGCATCGCAAGTTTTGCTGCAAAGGCATGACGTGTCACACAAAAGAAAATGTTTCCCTTTAAGTGGAAAGGAAAACGCAGTGTCTATGGTCCTTATTCGGGCTCATGGCCACTCAGTCAATGTTCCCACTAAGTCTAAGGTCATGGATCCAAGTTCCAACCGCAGATAACGTTTTATCTTTCCAAACAGCATCTGTAACGTTCAGTATGTTTTTTCCGTGAATTCTGTCCAAAAAGTAATTCCAGTTGGTTGAATACTGGCCTTGGTTGTCATTAGTAGTAGTTTACAGCGGCGATGCTGCAGCGGCAAAACGGGCATTCGGCATTTAGTTTACTAACAATCGCATCCACGCACTGTGCACAGATGTCGCGATGGCCGCATGGGTAAAGTTCAGTATCGCTTTGTCGCTCGAAACACACAGCACATTCGCCAGGAAGCAATACGTCCTCCATCAGCGGAGTGCCCACTCTTCTTCGAACGCCGCCGGACCCAGACGGATGAGCGCGGTCAGATGCTGGTCGAGGTGCTGCCTGACCAGGAGCAACATGGACGACCTCTTCAAAGTTTCGGTTTGCACGACGAAATAAGAAGAATGCAGCAGCCAGGGTTACCACCATCGGGATAACAGTTATCAGGATTCCGTTCAACATGTTTCCAAACTACGTTGGGACCTTTGGTCCAGCGCGTGCACATAAACTGAAACGGGTTACACACCGATCGCCTTTCTCAGCCGACAGGTACAACGTTTCTCATCCAACGCAAAAACAATCCCGCTCAAGGAACGCAGGTCACAACAAAGTTGGAGTTGGCTCCCTTGAAATGGTGACTCGCCTTACCCCAGTTTTAAGAAACGGAAATACCATGAATTCATATTTTTAAAAAATTATCCATTTTATCTCTTTCAAACTAGAGAAACTAAAATATTACGAAAAATATCATGTAACATGAATAATATGATTTAGAGCATTTCCTCGTTTTACCCTATACCTCGAAGCGGTACTTCCGCAACGAGGTAGAACAGGGCGGAGACAGCTTCTTCCTACCTGCGGCTTCGTAATTTGCTGTCGGCATGGCGAACAGACTGCCTGCCGTCGTTATCGACAATGGAACTGGGTAAGCGTACACTTTTTAAGGGACTTTGTTTTTTTTAAGTGCACTGATCACCATTTACCTTACTTTGCTTGTAACTCGACAGTGCTGATGAGGAAGTGATTCACACCCATCTCACTCGAGCAGAAGTCGCAACTTGCTTACTTGGTCAACGCTGTAAAAGTGCTTCAGCGCCACAATGATAAGGCGTGGAACGAAGATATTATATAGGGCAATATTGTACTTGTGAACTGATTTGTGTACAGCCGCAGTAGCGTAGCGTCTTACTTAGGCAGTTAGGAACTTAGGGTGCGGTGCGTTGTCACTCGATCAGTTTCCTGCTTGCCCACTGGCATCTGTGTGGCTCGATGCCTTCCTTGCAAGTCTGTGTGAAGTGAATTGTCTGCAAGAGGTTTAAATGGAAGAAGGACATGCCATGTTCAAGGAGTAGGATAAATTCCGTGTGGAAATGTATGATAGACATGGAGTGGAGGGAAACTCGTTCGTCTGTTGATAAATTAGCACACCTAGTGCCTACCACTATCAGGTGTTGTAAGAGATTTATTTATGTATTGCATTATGCTTAGGGCAGCTGTTAATGCTTTTGAGGTTTTTACCCCATTCTTTTTTAAGTTTTGTTTTCTTCCTATTTGCACCAAACCGCAGAACATGGAACACCCATCTATGTCTGCAATTGGGTGGTAAGCGTTGTCATGGGAAATGAAAATTTGGTGAAAAACACACAGCAAACAGCAGCCCAAGCTCTATGCATTTGTTTGCTACCAAACCTCCTCTTTAGGTGAAATGTGTCCATGGAGTTTTCAGGCTGTCGCTGAAGCTCACCCAGGCACAACCCCAGCCAGCAAGTGTGTTGATCACCCTGGTCTGTGTCATCTAGTTGTTTAGCGAAGTGAGAGAGCGGGTGGGGGTGGGGAATCAGCAGTGATCTTTGATCTAGTCTGCGCTGGATCAGAAAATTCAGAAAACTATTATTTTGTAAGTGGCTCTGTGCCTTGACACTTATTTCATTGAAGCCCCTCCCTCTAATTCTTGGTTTATTTATAGTAGAGAATATCTCAAATTTTGTGGGGGTTTTTTAAGTACTGCATCAGTAAAGTCACAAATGCAGATAATCATTTCCATCCACCTCCCCCAAAAGTAGCCCTACCCCTCACCCCACCCTGTACCTCCAAAACTCCCCACCCCCAGATCCCCCTACTCCCAGGAACGCCTACCCTGGAACCCCCTATCCCCAGAACCCCCTACCCCTGAAACCCCCTACCCCCAGAACATCCTACAAAACCAAACGATTGCTTTGTCTGGCAAACCACTTTCTTCAAGCAGACAGGTCTGTCACTCACTTCAGCACCAGACCTGTCACTTACTTCAGCACCAGACCTGTCACTCACTTCAGCACCAGACCTGTCACTCACTTCAGCACCAAACCTGTCACACTTCAGCATCAGACTTGTTACTCACTTCAGCACCAGACGTGTTACTCACTTCAGCATCAGACTTGTCACTCACTTCAGCATCAGACTTGTCACTCACTTCAGCACCAGCCCTGTCTCACTTCAGCACCAGACCTGTCACACTTCAGCACCAAACCTGTCACACTTCAGCATCAGACCTGTCACTCACTTCAGCATCAGACCTGTCACTCACTTCAGCATCAGACCTGTCACTCACTTCAGCATCAGACTTGTTACTCACTTCAGCATCAGACTTGTTACTCACTTCAGCACCAGACCTGTCACACTTCAGCACCAGACTTGTTACTCACTTCAGCACCAGACCTGTCACTCACTTCAGCACCAGACCTGTCACTCACTTCAGCATCAGACCTGTCACTCACTTCAGCACCAGACCTGTCACACTTCAGCACCAGACCTGTCACTCACTTCAGCACCAGACCTGTCACTCACTTCAGCACCAGACCTGTCACTCACTTCAGCACCAAACCTGTCACACTTCAGCATCAGACTTGTTACTCACTTCAGTACCAAACCTGTCACACTTCAGCATCAGACTTGTTACTCACTTCAGCACCAGACGTGTTACTCACTTCAGCATCAGACTTGTCACTCACTTCAGCATCAGACTTGTCACTCACTTCAGCACCAGCCCTGTCTCACTTCAGCACCAGACCTGTCACACTTCAGCACCAAACCTGTCACACTTCAGCATCAGACCTGTCACTCACTTCAGCATCACACCTGTCACTCACTTCAGCATCAGACTTGTTACTTCAGCATCAGACTTGTTACTCACTTCAGCACCAGACCTGTCACACTTCAGCACCAGACCTATCACTCACTTCAGCACCAGACCTATCACTCACTTCAGCACCAGACCTGTCACTCACTTCAGCACCAGACCTGTCACTCACTTCAGCATCAGACCTGTCACACTTCAGCATCAGACTTGTTACTCACTTCAGCACCAGACCTGTCACTCACTTCAGCACCAGACCTGTCACTCACTTCAGCACCAGACCTGTCACACTTCAGCACCAGACCTGTCACTCACTTCAGCACCAGACCTGTCACACTTCAGCATTAGACCTGTCACTCACTTCAGCACCAGACCTGTGACACTTCAGCATCAGACTTGTTACTCACTTCAGCACCAGACCTGTCACTCACTTCAGCACCAGACCTGTCACTCACTTCAGCACCAGACCTGTCACACTTCAGCATTAGACCTGTCACTCACTTCAGCACCAGACCTGTCACTCACTTCAGCACCAGACCTGTCACTCACTTCAGCACCAGACCTGTCACACTTCAGCACCAGACCTGTCACTCACTTCAGCACCAGACCTGTCACACTTCAGCACCAGACCTGTCACTCACTTCAGCACCAGACCTGTCACACTTCAGCACCAGACCTGTCACTCACTTCAGCATCAGACCTGTCGCTCACTTCAGCACCAGACTTGTCACACTTCAGCATCAGACTTGTTACTCACTTCAGCACCAGACCTGTCACTCACTTCAGCACCAGACCTGTCACTCACTTCAGCACCAGACCTGTCACACTTCAGCACCAGACCTGTCACACTTCAGCACCAGACCTGTCACTCACTTCAGCACCAGACCTGTCACTCACTTTGTCACACTTCAGCACCAGACCTGTCACACTTCAGCACCAGACCTGTCACTCACTTCAGCACCAGACCTGTCACACTTCAGCACCAGACCTGTCACTTGCTTTAGCACCAGACCTGTCACACTTCAGCACCAGACTTGTCACTCACTTCAGCACCAGACCTGTCACTCACTTCAGCACCAGACCTGTCACTCACTTCAGCACCAGACTTGTCACACACTTCAGCACCAGACCTGTCACTCACTTCAGCACCAGACCTGTCACACTTCAGCATCAGACCTGTCACTCACTTCAGCATCAGACCTGTTACTTCAGCACCAGACCTGTCACTCACTTCAGCACCAGACCTGTCACTCACTTCAACACCAGACCTGTCACTCACTTCAGCACCAGACCTGTCACTCACTTCAGCACCAGACCTGTCACTCACTTCAACACCAGACCTGTCACTCACTTCAGCACCAGACTTGTTTCCACCAAATCCCTGATATTTTTCCAGCACATTTTGCTGCTCATTTTCAAATCTCCCTTACAGTACACAGCTACTGCTTACTCCATGTCATGCAGCGTCTGATTGGTGCATGAATTTAGAGCACTGAGCAGTAAGGATTTTCCCCGTTATTTGCACAAGTGACCTTGTATTAATTGATGTCTGCTGCTGCTGCTGAAGTGAGGCAATTTGAGTGAGTTCGATGATGGTCAGGCATGCTTTGATGAAGACAGACTGTGTTTCTTTACAAAACTTACTGTCAAATGTTTTTCTCAAGATGGACCAGGCTTCATTCTAGAGACCTTGCAATCTTTGGTGACTTCTAATCAGCCTTTAGTATGAATAGACAAATAATGCTAAAGGGAAGTAACTAGAAAAATTGAAGCAGCCTCATGTTTTAAAGCTTCTTGCCTAGATAAAGGGAGAAGAGTTGACAGTTTTTATTGTGAGCAAACTGTCTGCTGCTGCTTCCAAATCCAACACAAAGACAGTACTTGATGCCAGCTTTCTCACTCTAGGCACGGCCATTTTACCTGCCTCCTGCATGAGGCCAAGGCTGCAGGAGTTATCTACCTGTATAATTAGCCATTCTCAGCCCTGCCCACCAAAAACACATCACCAGTCAATAAGCATGCATGTGCTTGTCACTGTCATGCAGTTCTCATGAGGCAGTTCCCACCATGGACATTACATCATATGGACGGCTGGCTCGCTCAGCCTGCACGCGCTGTGTCATATAAGAAGTTCGCAGATGGGCTCGTTTTCAAATTTGTTCTAATTGCACTTCCGGTTACTCCGCTTACTATGACGCCGCTGTCTAGCGATTTCTCATGGTAAGTAAAACAGATAATTGTTCAAACGGTGATGATTTATTCCATCAGTTGAAACTGTAAGTACATTTGCAGGCATCCAAGACACACTTTACAGTTTTTAAAAAAAGGTATTCATTCCACTTTTGACGGAAAGCAAAGCACTTTGGTCAGGCTGTTCGGACTGCTTGCCCCCTTCCCTGCCTCGCCAGCCCAACTCTGCTTGGAGGGAGTGAGAGAAGTACATAGTCTGTGTCAGTGTGTAAGTGTGTGCGTCGTCTGTGTGTAAATGTTCGTGTAGATGTTGTGTGAATGTCTGCTGTCATTTCGATCTCGACGTTGGCGTGAGGGTGGAAGGCAGAGGAGGGAGGGACGAAAGTGAGCGATCGCAATTTAAATGTCTCGAGATCGCGCGCGCCTATTTGTGTGAGTGAAAGCGTGTGTGATGGAATGCAGTAGGTATGGCATGGCCGTGGCTATTGATTTCATTGCGTCTGATTGTGTTCCTCATTCCCCGACCTTTCATTTCACTTTTGTAAGTTTTGACGGAACACAAAGCATTTTGGTCAGGCTATCTATAGTTCGTCTGCTAATTCCTGGTGTCGGTGAGGTCCGCGCGTCAGCTATAAATAGAAGTGCGCGAAGAATGTATGCTGTTCTGTCCAAGATGAGGTGAAGATTTGTTTTGATTTCAAAGACAAAAGACGTCTAACACACTTACATCCCACTGAAACAAATTATAATGAAAGAAACATACCTCGTTTGATGCAAGCATCGTCAAAGTGTCGACTGCAGATCTTGGCCTTGTCTGGGTTGAAACTTGAATGCTTCGTGCACTCGATCAATTTTTTCTCCATTTGTCTTCACTGACACCTCTTCTTGGAATTCCAACGAAATAAAGTCCCCTGCATGCCACTGATGATACCTTACAATCAACAACTCAACACTTGGCTCCATCTGAAGTACTGTTCGCCCTCCTTGATATTGGTTTAGGAACTACGGCAGCTCTTGTATCACTGTCACTCATTTCGCAACACACTGTGGTTGACTCTGGAAGTAACTATGCGTTTCAGAAATGGCAGGCAACAAAACTAAACACAGGGTTACAAACTAGACCCATTTTCCCACCGACTTATGCCGAGAAAAAATTAAGATGGCTAAAACTAAGACACAAAAATCGTGATTTTCGCCAGGTGTTACACTAACAAAGGCATCGGCCATTGAAAGCGGAGCAGCCGGAAGTGCAATCAGAGCAATTGCGAAAACGAGGCTATCTGCGAACTTATTTCTCTACACACCACAGTCAGCTATCCATTCTATATTGGATCCATGTTCCCACCTAGCATTTTTGAGATAGGCCTAGTCACATTGAGAAATAAACAGTGTTTGCTTATGCTCCTGGGAGAATAACACCGCTATGGTCTAAACATGAGCGTGGATGCTGTGTAGGTCATGGATGGTGTGTAGGTTGTGGGTTGTGTGTAGGGCACGGATTGTGTGTAGGTAGTGGTTTGTGTGTAGGTCGTGGATTGTGTGTAGGTCGTGGATGGTGTGTAGGTCGTGGATTGTGTGTAGGTAGTGGTTTGTGTGTAGGTCGTGGATTGTGTGTAGGTCGTGGATTGTGTGTAGGTAGTGGATTGTGTGTAGGTAGTGGATGGTGTGTAGGTCATGGATTGTGTGTAGGTCGTGGATGGTGTGTAGGTCGTGGATTGTGTGTAGGTCGTGGATTGTGTGTAGGTAGTGGTTTGTGTGTAGGTAGTGGATGGTGTGTAGGTAGTGGATTGTGTGTTGGTCGTGGGTTGTGTGTATGTCGTGGATGGTGTGTAGGTAGTGGATGGTGTGTAGGTAGTGGATTGTGTGTAGGTAGTGGATTGTGTGTTGGTCGTGGATTGTGTGTAGGTCATGGATGGTGTGTAGATCGTGGATTGTGTGTAGGTAGTGGATGGTGTGTAGGTCGTGGATTGTGTGTAGGTCGTGGATTGTGTGTACAGTAGGTTGTGGATTGTGTGTAGGTCGTGGATTGTGTGTAGGTCGTTGATGGTGTGTATGTCATGGATGGTGTGTAGATCATGGATTGTGTGTATGTCATGGATGGTGTGTAGGTCGTGGATGGTGTGTAGATCATGGATGGTGTGTAGATCATGGATTGTGTGTAGGTCATGGATTGTGTGTAGGTCGTGGATGGTGTGTAGATCATGGATGGTGTGTAGATCATGGATGGTGTGTAGATCATGGATTGTGTGTAGATCATGGATGGTGTGTAGGTCGTGGATGGTGTGTAGGTTGTGGCTGGTGTGTAGGTCATGGATGGTGTGTAGGTAGTGGATGGTGTGTAGGTCGTGGATGGTGTGTAGGTTGTGGCTGGTGTGTAGGTCATGGATGGTGTGTAGGTCGTGGATGGTGTGTAGGTAGTGGATGGTGTGTAGGTCGTGGATGGTGTGTAGGTTGTGGCTGGTGTGTAGATCATGGATTGTGTGTAGATCATGGATGGTGTGTAGATCATGGATGGTGTGTAGATCATGGATGGTGTGTAGGTCGTGGATGGTGTGTAGGTCGTGGATGGTGTGTAGGTTGTGGCTGGTGTGTAGGTCATGGATGGTGTGTAGGTCGTGGACTGTGTGTAGGTCGTGGATGGTGTGTAGGTCATGGATTGTGTGTAGATCATGGATTGTGTGTAGGTAGTGGATGGTGTGTAGGTCATGGATTGTGTGTAGGTCATGGATTGTGTGTAGGTAGTGGATGGTGTGTAGGTAGTGGATTGTGTGTAGATCATGGATGGTGTGTAGGTAGTGGATTGTGTGTAGGTAGTGGATTGTGTGTAGATCATGGATGGTGTGTAGGTAGTGGATTGTGTGTAGGTCATGGATTGTGTGTAGGTCATGGATTGTGTGTAGGTAGTGGATGGTGTGTAGGTAGTGGATGGTGTGTAGGTAGTGGATGGTGTGTATGTCATGGATGGTGTGTAGGTCATGGATGGTGTGTAGGTCGTGGATGGTGTGTAGATCCTGGATTGTGTGTAGGTCGTGGATTGTGTGTAGGTCGTGGATTGTGTGTATGTCATGGATGGTGTGTAGGTCATGGATGGTGTGTAGATAGTGGATGGTGTGTAGGTAGTGGATGGTGTGTAGGTAGTGGATGGTGTGTAGGTAGTGGATGGTGTGTAGGTAGTGGATGGTGTGTAGGTAGTGGATGGTGTGTAGGTCGTGGATGGTGTGTAGGTCGTGGATTGTGTGTATGTCATGGATGGTGTGTAGGTCATGGATGGTGTGTAGGTTATGGATGGTGTGTAGATCATGGATGGTGTGTAGATCATGGATGGTGTGTAGATCATGGATGGTGTGTAGATCATGGATGGTGTGTCGGTAGTGGATGGTGTGTAGGTAGTGGATGGTGTGTAGGTAGTGGATGGTGTGTAGGTCGTGGATTGTGTGTATGTCATGGATTGTGCGTAGGTCATGGATGGTGTGTAGGTAGTGGATGGTGTGTAGGTAGTGGATGGTGTGTAGGTAGTGGATGGTGTGTAGGTAGTGGATGGTGTGTAGGTAGTGGATGGTGTGTAGGTCGTGATTGTGTGTATGTCATGGATGGTGTGTAGGTCGTGGATGGTGTGTAGGTCATGGATGGTGTGTAGATCATGGATGGTGTGTAGATCGTGGATTGTGTGTATGTCATGGATGGTGTGTAGGTCGTGGATTGTGTGTATGTCATGGATGGTGTGTAGGTCATGGATTGTGTGTAGGTCATGGATGGTGTGTAGGTCATGGATGGTGTGTAGATCGTGGATGGTGTGTAGGTCGTGGATTGTGTGTAGATCGTGGATTGTGTGTAGGTCGTGGATTGTGTGTAGGTAGTGGATGGTGTGTAGGTCATGGATGGTGTGTAGGTCATGGATGGTGTGTAGGTCATGGATGGTGTGTAGATCGTGGATTGTGTGTAGGTAGTGGATGGTGTGTAGGTAGTGGATGGTGTGTAGGTCGTGGATTGTGTGTAGGTCATGGATGGTGTATAGGTCATGGATGGTGTGTAGATCGTGGATTGTGTGTAGATAGTGGATGGTGTGTAGGTAGTGGATGGTGTGTAGGTCGTGGATTGTGTGTATGTCATGGATGGTGTGTAGGTCATGGATTGTGTGTAGGTCATGGATTGTGTGTAGGTCATGGATGGTGTGTAGGTCGTGGATTGTGTGTAGATCGTGGATTGTGTGTAGGTCGTGGATTGTGTGTAGGTAGTGGATGGTGTGTAGGTCGTGGATTGTGTGTAGGTAGTGGATGGTGTGTAGGTAGTGGATTGTGTGTAGGTAGTGGATGGTGTGTAGGTAGTGGATTGTGTGTAGGTAGTGGATGGTGTGTAGGTAGTGGATGGTGTGTAGGTCGTGGATGGTGTGTAGGTAGTGGATGGTGTGTATGTCGTGGATTGTGTGTAGGTAGTGGATGGTGTGTAGGTCGTGGATTGTGTGTATGTCATGGATGGTGTGTAGATCGTGGATTGTGTGTATGTCATGGATGGTGTGTAGATCATGGATTGTGTGTAGATCGTGGATTGTGTGTAGGTCATGGATGGTGTGTAAGTTGTGGCTGGTGTGTAGATCGTGGATTGTGTGTATGTCATGGATTGTGTGTAGATCATGGATTGTGTGTAGATCATGGATGGTGTGTAGATCGTGGATTGTGTGTAGGTCATGGATGGTGTGTAGGTCGTGGATGGTGTGTAGATCGTGGATTGTGTGTAGGTCGTGGATGGTGTGTAGGTTGTGGCTGGTGTGTAGGTCGTGGCTGGTGTGTAGGTCATGGATTGTGTGTAGGTCTTAACTCTTAACTTACTCTTGTTGAGGCAATAAACAAGCATTTATTCAATAGAATAAACTGTTTGTGTTGAGATGAAAACAAGTTTTGACTTCTGAATGATTTCTGTAAAAAGTAGAGAGAAAAATAGTATCAGAATAAACTATTTTTGGTGCAATGCTGTAATGCGAAGGTTCAAGTCTATGCATTCATTGCAAACTGTGCCAGAGTCAATACTGACTCGGGTTCACAGAATGGGTGTTAGTAATTACACTGCCCTTTGTATTGGAATGTTAATGAGTGTGGGCATGATTTATCTCCAGGTACAAAAAATTAAGTACTGCAGAGAAACCTTTTCTCAAAGTTGGAAAACATGCAAATGAAAGCAATGCCAATAGTTGAATGAAGTGGCCCAAGGATCAAACTTTTAAGAAGTGTACATACACACACACACACACACACACACACACACACACATATACACACACACACACACACACACACACACACACACACACATACACACACACACACACACACACACACACACACACACACACACACACACACACACACACACACACACACACACACACACACACACACACACACACACATATATATAAGTTTTCCTTTTCTAGAGTCAAACTGCTGTTATTGTTAATGAGAGCTGGTGTTGAGAAACATGGCCTAATGGGGGAAACATGCCGTTTTTTCATTGTGGAGAAAATGCCTCATTACTGATTGCCAGGACCAATTTGATGCTTGAGAGATGCTGTCTCAACCCAAGACTTCCAGTGCTCCACTTAGTCTTCTACTGCCATGAACTATTGGGCTTGGCTGGTTACTGGTGGAATTTCTACCCACTTCTTCAGAATTCATTCATACAGTGCTATGACATCACACCATGACATCACTATCTGAGATTACATCACATGATGAATCAATTGCCTGATGTTTAGAAATGGAAGGAGATTGCACATCTAAGCTGCCCCAAGAGAGAGGGCGCTAATGCGGAAAGACCAGAGTATGCTTGGATCTACTTGAAGCTGACTTTGCCACTTGGTGCTGATGCTGAAAGGATGAGCAGTGGGCTGTACAGTTAGCGGCCCCCTGTGTGTGCTCACCGGTGCTGCTCTCACTCCCAATGCCTGCAGCCTTCCCCCCCTCACACCCAGCGGCACCAGCCGGATTGCCATCAGATTTTTCAAGACAGAAGAAGCATGGCCTCAGCATGTGCCTTGCGACAGTGCTGCTCCTCCTCCTGCTGTATGGAGTCACCCTCATCTGCCTTGCCCCTGGGCAGGTCCCCGCCCTCTCGGCTGTGCTGGTCACAATGGATCAGCTGATGGCGGTCCTGCTGATCGTGGCTGTTTGCCCTGGCCTCCTTCGCCTCTACCTGGACTGGGACCGAGTCATGGCTTTGACAGAGACCATTCTGAGCTGGGAGGAAGTGAGCGCCGTGCCACCGGACCTGGAGACACCTCTGCCATCCCAGGCCATGCAGACAGACAGGTGGGAGATTGAGCAGATGAAGCTGTTCCACCTGGCCAGGCACACACAGCTGCAGCGACGACTGCTGCACAGGCGACGCTCACACCGGCACAAGATGCAGCAGCTGCGGACACACCATGGCGCCGTGTCGGGCTTTCTGGCACGCCTGCAGCTGCGGCTGCCCGAGATGGACAAGGAGCGGAAGGAGCTGGCCTCGGAGAGGGACGCCATTGCCAAGCAGTTTGAGGAGGAGCAGAGACGCAACCAGCAGCTGCTGGAGCAGATTGACAAGCTGAGCTGCCAATACAGACGCTCAGCCCGAAGCCACATCAGCGGCGCCTGCGAGAACAGAAGCAGAAGTAGCAGTGGTGACCGTATGCTGTGCAACTAGTCGTGATCTCCCGTCCCTGTACTGTTCAGAGCAGCAAAGTTGCAGCTTTCTCTTGCCCTTCGTACGTCTCTCTGTCCTTCTCTACTGTCGTCGCTCTGCTTTGGTTTACCTCTGTCCTTCTCTACTGTCATCACTCTGCTTTGGTTTACGGTTTTACCTCTGTCCTTCTCTACTGTCGTCACTCTGCTTTGGTTTACCTCTGTCCTCTTAACACTTGGAGTCGTCTGAACACTCGAAGTTGTCATGTGCCAGCGTGGGCATGGCCCTGGCAATCCCTCCAAGACCTGGGACTGGCCATCCATGCTGGTGCCTGCCACCAGTCTTCAGACTGCACACCGCGGACCCCTCGTGGTTGCCATGCTTGCTGCTGTGATGAATCACAAGAGGAATGTCAGTTTTGGAGTGCGTGGAAGGATGCAAGTGACTGAAGTGTGTTTGAGTATCAAGATGCAGGCTTTTGTTTCATATCTTGTACAGAAGTAACGAGGTTGCAATGACCTTTTTTCTGGTTGAGCGAGTGTAACCTGAAAGGGGAAGACTCTTGAGATTTTCTACCTTGGCTTGGAAGGAAGTTTGTGAGTTTCACCTGCTGAAGGAAAGAGTTTTTCACCAAGCGCTGTGACTGTTGCACATGCTGTTCTCCAGGCCTAATTGACCATCACGTAGAGAATTTTATGTGCAAGCACAAAATGTCAATGAGATACAACATTTAGATGGAACTTTTATTGCAATTGCTGTGTTTTGTAAAGCTTATTATGTGATTGCTAACAGGTCTCTAAACATATAACCATCTAGTTATAGACTCTTTATGGTTGTTATAATGTTGACTTTTAAGGTTTTGATACTCTTACATATTATTCAAGGCAGTATGTTGAATATAGTTTATGTAGAACTTACAGTGTGTTACTTCAACTTTAGCATATGCACCTTGAATTTTTCCTTCACATGACATGGGGAAATACTGCAAGGGGGACCAATGACAGTGCTACTGCCGCATGGCATCAACGTTTGATGGAATACAACTACAGGAAACTACTGATATGACCAGGACTCCTATCTTCTGGTTGATCAAGACACATTAAAGTTCTGTTATGGCCCCCCGATTGTATCTTCTTTTTTCTGATTTTGCCGCTGAGGGAGTCCCATGTAGCACGGACTTTGTTTGGCTGCCTGGAGAATTTGATGTAGAATGAATTGTATTTTGCAAGCTAAAGAATTTGATGTAGAATGAATTGTATTTTGCAAGCTAAAGAATTTGATGTAGAATGAATTGTTTATTCCACTCAAGAGAATTCAATGTAGAATGAATGGTATTTTGCTATCCAAAGAATTGTGTAGTGTGGATTGTATTTTTCAGTCCAGGGAGTCTGGGGTAGAGAGGATTTCATTCTGCAATCTAGATAATTTACTGTAGAGTGGATTTTGTTTTGCAGTCTAGAGAATTGGATTTAGAATGAATGTTATTTTGCAGTCTAGAGAATTCAATGTTGGGTGGATTTTGTTCTGCACTCAAGAGAATTTGGTGTAGAGTGGATTTTATTTTTCAGTCCAGGGCCACTAATGTGGAGTTGATTGTATTTTGCAATCTAGGGAATTTGATGGAGTGCAGATTGAATTTTTTAAGTCAAGGGAATTCAGTGTAGGGTGGATTGAAATTTGCAGTATAGGGAATTGGATGAGGTGCAGGTCGAATTATGCGGTCCAGGGAATTGAATCAAAGACTATATTGCAAACTGGAGTTTGCAGTCCAGAGAATTTGATCTAGTGCAAACTGGATTTTGCAGTCCAGAGAATTGGATCTAGTGCAAACTGGATTTTGCAGTCCAGAGAATTGGGTCTAGTGCAAACTGGATTTTGCAGTCCAGAGAATTGGGTCTAGTGCAAACTGGATTTTGCAGTCCAGAAAATTGGATCTAGTGCAAACTGGATTTTGCAGTCCAGAGAATTGGATCTAGTGCAAACTGGATTTTGCAGTCCAAAGAATTGGATCTAATGCAAACTGGATTTTGCAGTCCAGAGAATTTGATCTAGTGCAAACTGGATTCTGCAGTCCACTGTCCAGGGAACTGAATTTTGCAGTCCAGGGAATTTGGATGTAGAGTGGATTTAATTTTGCAAAGAACCGCTTCAAGTCAAAACAGCACCACTCAGTATTTGCCAACGTGGAGATGTTTCAGCCGTTTTTGAAACTCTCCTGTCAGTCGGGGCCCTCAGAGCATCTTTGCCATTTGCTGGCAGCAGGAATCCTAGACAGTACTCCCCTATAACACCCTTCACAGTCCTAGACACTGGAAACAAGAAGTACACCCTGTCAAATGCAATGTCTGCATAGCATCTGGTCTGAAAGCGAGATGCAACGCGCATGTGGCATCCGGTCATAATGGGCCAATACACTTCACAGTGCTAGACAGTTCTCCCTCTAAAACACTTCACAGTGCTAGACAGTCCTCTCCTCTAACACACTTCACAGTGCTAGACAGTCCTCCCTCTAAAACACTTCACAGTGCTAGACAGGCCTCCCCTCTAACATACTTCACAGTGCTAGACAGTCCTCCCTCTAAAACACTTCACAGTGCTAGACAGCCCTCCCTCTAAAACACTTCACAGTGCTAGACAGTTCTACCTCTAACATACTTCACAGTGCTAGACAGTCCTCCCTCTAAAACACTTCACAGTGCTAGACAGTTCTCCCTCTAACACACTTCACAGTGCTAGACAGCCCTCTCTCATTTACACCTCACAGTGCTAGGTGTGTTGGAGAACGGATGTCTACAGTGTGCAGTGTATTGAAGTATGGATGTCTACAATGTGAAGTGTATTGGAGTATGGATGTCTACAATGTGCAGTGTATTGGAGTATGGATGTCTACAGTGTGCAGTGTATTGGAGTATGGATGTCTACAATGTGAAGTGTATTGGAGTATGGATGTCTACAATGTGAAGTGTATTGGAGTATGGCTGTCTACAAGGTGAAGTGTATTGGAGTATGGATGTATACAATGTGAAGTGTATTGGAGTATGGCTGTCTACAGTGTGCAGTGTATTGGAGTATGGCTGTCTACAATGTGAAGTGTATTGGAGTATGGATGTCTACAATGTGAAGTGTATTGGAGAACGGATGTCTACAGTGTGCAGTGTATTGGAGTATGGATGTCTACAGTGTGAAGTGTATTGGAGTATGGATGTCTACAATGTGAAGTGTATTGGAGTATGGCTGTCTACAAGGTGAAGTGTATTGGAGTATGGATGTATACAATGTGAAGTGTATTGGAGTATGGCTGTCTACAGTGTGCAGTGTATTGGAGTATGGCTGTCTACAAGGTGAAGTGTATTGGAGTATGGATGTATACAATGTGAAGTGTATTGGAGTATGGATGTCTACAATGTGAAGTGTATTGGAGTATGGATGTCTACAATGTGAAGTGTATTGGAGTATGGCTGTCTACAAGGTGAAGTGTATTGGAGTATGGATGTCTACAATGTGAAGTGTATTGGAGTATGGCTGTCTACAAGGTGAAGTGTATTGGAGTATGGATGTATACAATGTGAAGTGTATTGGAGTATGGCTGTCTACAGTGTGCAGTGTATTGGAGTATGGCTGTCTACAAGGTGAAGTGTATTGGAGTATGGATGTCTACAATGTGAAGTGTATTGGAGTATGGCTGTCTACAAGGTGAAGTGTATTGGAGTATGGATGTATACAATGTGAAGTGTATTGGAGTATGGCTGTCTACAGTGTGCAGTGTATTGGAGTATGGCTGTCTACAAGGTGAAGTGTATTGGAGTATGGATGTCTACAATGTGAAGTGTATTGGAGTATGGCTGTCTACAAGGTGAAGTGTATTGGAGTATGGATGTATACAATGTGAAGTGTATTGGAGTATGGCTGTCTACAGTGTGCAGTGTATTGGAGTATGGCTGTCTACAAGGTGAAGTGTATTGGAGTATGGATGTATACAATGTGAAGTGTATTGGAGTATGGCTGTCTACAGTGTGCAGTGTATTGGAGTATGGCTGTCTACAAGGTGAAGTGTATTGGAGTATGGATGTCTACAATGTGAAGTGTATTGGAGTATGGCTGTCTACAAGGTGAAGTGTATTGGAGTATGGATGTATACAATGTGAAGTGTATTGGAGTATGGATGTCTACAATGTGAAGTGTATTGGAGTATGGCTGTCTACAAGGTGAAGTGTATTGGAGTATGGATGTCTACAATGTGAAGTGTATTGGAGTATGGCTGTCTACAAGGTGAAGTGTATTGGAGTATGGATGTATACAATGTGAAGTGTATTGGAGTATGGATGTCTACAATGTGAAGTGTATTGGAGTATGGCTGTCTACAAGGTGAAGTGTATTGGAGTATGGATGTATACAATGTGAAGTGTATTGGAGTATGGATGTCTACAATGTGAAGTGTATTGGAGTATGGATGTCTACAGTGTGCAGTGTATTGGAGTATGGATGTCTACAAGGTGAAGTGTATTGGAGTATGGATGTCTACAATGTGAAGTGTATTGGAGTATGGCTGTCTACAAGGTGAAGTGTATTGGAGTATGGATGTCTACAGTGTGCAGTGTATTGGAGTATGGATGTCTACAGTGTGCAGTGTATTGGAGTATGGATGTCTACAATGTGAAGTGTATTGGAGTATGGCTGTCTACAATGTGAAGTGTATTGGAGTATGGATGTCTACAGTGTGCAGTGTATTGGAGTATGGCTGTCTACAAGGTGAAGTGTATTGGAGTATGGATGTCTACAGTGTGCAGTGTATTGGAGTATGGATGTCTACAGTGTGCAGTGTATTGGAGTATGGATGTCTACAATGTGAAGTGTATTGGAGTATGGATGTCTACAATGTGAAGTGTATTGGAGTATGGCTGTCTACAAGGTGAAGTGTATTGGAGTATGGATGTATACAATGTGAAGTGTATTGGAGTATGGATGTCTACAATGTGAAGTGTATTGGAGTATGGATGTCTATAGTGTGCAGTGTATTGGAGTATGGTTGTCTACAGTGTGCAGTGTATTGGAGTATGGATGTATACAATGTGAAGTGTATTGGAGTATGGCTGTCTACAATGTGAAGTGTATTGGAGTATGGATGTCTACAGTGTGCAGTGTATTGGAGTATGGCTGTCTACAAGGTGAAGTGTATTGGAGTATGGATGTCTACAGTGTGCAGTGTATTGGAGTATGGCTGTCTACAAGGTGAAGTGTATTGGAGTATGGCTGTCTACAATGTGAAGTGTATTGGAGTATGGCTGTCTACAATGTGCAGTGTATTGGAGTATGGATGTCTACAGTGTGAAGTGTATTGGAGTATGGATGTCTACAATGTGAAGTGTATTGGAGTATGGATGTCTACAGTGTGCAGTGTATTGGAGTAAAGATGTGTAGTGAACTGAGGTCCATCAGAGAATTTGTGAAACTCTGAATAATTGCTTTTATTTCTGTACAGGAAAGCACATTTGAAGCTTACATAAGTGGAAAATACCAACATTCACATTTCCCACATTGACATGGTCATCATCTTTGGTAATGAAGGTGGAGAATTTGTAAACTTACACAACATGCTTACCACTGTCATTCAAGTGACAAGAAAAGGAAACGATCAGTCCTCACAGTTGGCCCATTCCAGCCCTCTCTCTCCACAGCAACACCAAGATGGAATTTGCAGGCAACACACTGCATGCTGACCACAGCCCCCTCTCTCCACAGCTACACCAAGATGGAATTTGCAGGCAACACACTTCATGCTGACTACAGCCCCCTCTCTCTCCACAGCTACACCGAGATGGAATTTGCAGGCAACACACTGCATGCTGACCACAGCCCCCTCTCTCCACAGCTACACCAAGATGGAATGTGCAGGCAACACACTGCATGCTGACCACAGCCCTCTCTCTCCACAGCTACACCAAGGTGCACCACACTGCATGCTGACTACAGTCTTCTCTCTCTCCACAGCTACACCAAGATGGGCTTTGCGGGCAACACGGAGCCGCAGTTCATCATCCCCTCTGCCATTGCCATCAAGGAGTCGGCCAGTGTGGGAGCCCAGGCAACAAGGCGCCTGGGCAAGGGTGTAGAGGACCTGGACTTCTTCATCGGGGACGAGGCCCTCAACGCCCCCTCCTACGCTGTGAAGGTAGTCCCCCTCCCCCTCCCCTTGCTCTCTCAGCCTTGCTCTCTTTGTAACACTGTCTCTGTAACTCTCTGTAGGCCTGCCTCTAAAACTCTCTCAGTAGACCTGCCTCTATAACTCTCTCAGTAGACCTGCCTCTGTAACTCTCTTTGTAGTCCTGTCTGTAACTCTCTCTGTAGGCCTGCCTCTATAACTCTCTGTAGGCCTGTTGTGCTGTAGTGGCTGTTGTGACATGGTGTCCTATACTCTGTGCTAATACAGAAGTGTATGTTGTGTTGTAGTGGCTGTTGTGACAGACATGGTGTCCTATACTCTGTGCTAATACAGAAGTGTATGTTGTGTTGTAGTGGCTGTTGTGACACAGTGATGTATATTCTGAGCTAATACAGAGGTGGGTGCCCTGTGTTGTAGTAGCTGTTGTGACACAGTGATGTATATTCTGAGCTAATACAGAGGTGGGTGCCCTGTGTTGTAGTGGCTGGTGTGACAGTGTTGTACACTCTGAGCTAATACAGAGGTGGGTGCCCTGTGTTGTAGTGGCTGGTGTGACAGTGTTGTACACTCTGAGCTAATACCGAGGTGGGTGCCAGGCTGTGTTGTAGGGGCTGGTGTGACAGTGTTGTACACTCTGAGCTAATACAGAGGTGGGTGCCCTGTGTTGTAGGGGCTGGTGTGACAGTGTTGTTCACTCTGAGCTAATACAGAGGTGGGTGCCCTGTGTTGTAGGGGCTGGTGTGACAGTGTTGTTCACTCTGAGCTAATACAGAGGTGGGTGCCCTGTGTTGTAGTGGCCAATCCGACACGGCATCATCGATGACTGGGACCTGATGGAGCGCTTCTATGAGCAAGCCATCTTCAAGTACCTGCGGGCAGAGCCTGAGGATCACTTCTTCCTCCTGGTGAGTGAGTGTGTGTGTGTGTGTGTGTGTGTGTGTGTGTGTTTGTGTGTGTGTGTGTGTGTGTGTGTGTGTCTGTGTGTGTGTGTGTGTTTGTGTGTGGGTATGCGTGTGTGCATGTGTGTGTACTTGTGTGTTTGTGTGCGTGTGTGTGTATGTGTGTCTGTGCATATACATGTGTGTGTTTGTGTGTGTGTGTGTGTGTGTGTGTGTCTGTGTGTCTGTGTATGTGTCAGTGTGTGTATGTGTCAGTGTGTATGTGCATGTGTTTGCCTGTGTGTGTGTGTGTGTGTGTGTGTGTGTTTGTGCGAGTGTTTGCCTGTGTGTGTGTGTGTGTTAGTTGGGGTGGGTGGGTTGGGTGAAGTGGGTATGGGAGTGCATGGGTGAGTGTGGGCATGCATGCACAAGTGTGTGATTGTGTCTGTGCATGTATGTGTGTGCATTTGTGTGTGCGTGCATGTGTGCCTGTGTGTGCATGCATGTGTGTTTGTGTCTGTCAGTGTGTCTATCTAGGTGTGTGTCTGGGGAAAAAAAAGATAATATTTTTCAGTAACTACACACCAGCACAGTACTGACCACAGGGGTTGTAGGCAGTGTGACCTTTCCAGACTCACCTTGGTACAGGTCAGTGAGGTCATTCTCCCTGTGGAAGGCAGTGCGGGGCTCCAGGACTCGAGGAGAACTGAACAACCTTTTTCTCTCTCTCAGATATGAGGCCTACTGCTGCCACCATGCTTGGCACTTGGCTAGTCCTTGCCATGAGTGTGCTGGACTTTGTTATCTGCAAAGTTCAAATCTGTGCAAGCCTGATGTGCATTTATAAGCATTCAAACTGGATTTCTGATACCTTTCTCTAGAACTTGGTAAAGTGTTGCCCAGATCTTTGGCAGATTGCAAAATAAAATGCCTTTGTGGACGCTAGTCTCAGGCTTTTGCCTCCACTCCCTTGTTACTCTTGGCAGTGTGCTGGCCGAGGTGGTGGTGGTGGTGGTGGTGGTGGTGGTGGTGGTGGTGGTGGTGGTGGTGGTGGTGGTGGTGAAAATGGAGACAGGAGTTTTGGTGAGGGATGAGTTTTACGCTGGGATAGATGTTTGTTTTCATGTGGTGTGGTGATTCTTCCTATGATTTTCTTTCTCTTTCGTGCATGTTTACATTGAAAATGGAAATTGCCAACTTTCCAACTTAGTTCACCATGCACTTTTACTCTGGTCCTCTCTGCAGTTGTGTTGTCTTGCTTACATGGTGTCTGCTCCTGTGTTGTCTTGCTTACATGTTGTCTTGCTTACATGGCATGTCTGCTCCTGTGTTTTCAGACGGAGCCTCCACTGAACACTCCAGAGAATCGCGAGTACACAGCGGAAATCATGTTTGAGTCCTTCAACGTGCCTGGACTGTACATCGCTGTGCAGGTACGGACGGTGGACAGTCAGGCTGTTGAAACTGCTCAGCATTCACCCTGTCTCGGGCAGTCTGCAGAACTGGCTGCTCGGAATGTTCAGCTGAGTGTGTGTGTGTGTGTGTGTGTATGTGTGTGTGTATGTGTATGTGTGTGTATGTGTGTGTGTATGTGTGTGTTTGTGTGTGTGTGTGCTTGTGTATGTGCGTGGGTGTGAGTGTGTATGTGTGTGTGTGTGTGCTTGTGTGTGTGTGTGTTTGTGTTTGTGTGTGCTTGCAGACCTGGGTACCCGTACGAATTATGCGTATTAATACGGGAGAAAAAATGGAATACGAAAATTACGCATGCCTCCGAAAAAATACGGTGAAAAAAAATGCAGCTTTTGCGTATTCGTAAATGTGCAATTTTGCGCGATAAAGTGCACGTCTGGCACGGAGAGCTGGTCGTGACTCTTTGCCATAAAGCAGTTTGTATCCGGCAGATTCATTGGTCGACAGTAATCGACTGACCATTCAGGGCCACTCATAGCGCTCCTACCAACAAAGCTCTGTTTTCGGAAAAGTTTGAGTGGCACACACAGTCTGCGAGAAAGCTCACGGTCACCATGCCAAAAAGAAAAGGAGTTTTGCCTTCAAGCAGCGCAAAAAAGACAAAGGGAGATCAGGTTTTTATGCCGAAGTATCGGATGAGAAAAGAAAGTCCACTGATATCAGAAGCAGAAAGAGAATAAAGTACAACGCAAAGTGGAAGGCTGAGTGGAAATCTGAATTCCCGGCATTCGCCCATCGTCTAAATCGCAATCACACTGGTTTTGCACGTTCTGCAAAAAAGACATCAACGTGAGCCACGGAGGCAAGAATGACAGAGCGAGAGAGAGAGCGAGAGCGCGTGCGAGAGAGAGAGAGAACTTGCGCGCGCGCGAGAGAGAGAGAGAGAGAGAGAGCGCAAGACAGCACGCGAGAGAGAGAGAGAGAGAGCGCGCGCGAGAGAGAGCACGAGAAAGAGAGAGCACGAGAGCCACGTGAGAGAGAATTTGACTTTTCGCCTCCCTGATCAGAGATGGGACTTATCGGCGTTTCAGCTGATTTCTGAGTTTTCTAATTCCACTTTGAGCTGATTTTTATTCAGTTGTTATGCAGTTTGTGACCTGGGATGGTACATATATCTAAAAATAAAAATCTTCCTCTTTTTATTGAAATCTCCCTATTTTTGAGTCGCCATCTCCCTATTGTGCACAACGTAAGGTAAACAGGTGTGTAATCCGTGCTGAAGTGATGATGACCGAACTGATCGTCAAAAGATGCATTTTTGACTCACATGCGAAGCAAAAGTGAGTCTATGTACTCACCCGTTTCGTCCGTCCGGGCGTCTGGGCGTCCGTTTAAAACTTTAACGTTGGATTTTTCTCGGAGAATATTAAGTCTATCAACACCCAATTTGGCATGATGGTGTATGATGACAAGGCATCAAAAACCATACACAGTGACTTGACCTTTCTTCAAGGTCAAGGTCGCAGGGGCCATAAATGTTGTCTAAAAAACATCCATTTTTCACATTTTCTCAATTTTCTCTGAAGTTTTAGAGATTGGATACCTCACATATATATGGTATATAGGGCAAAGTAAGCCCTATCTTTTGATACCAGTTTGGTTAACCTTGCTTCAAGGTTAAGGTCACAGGAGCTCTTCAAAGTTGGATTGTATACATATTTTGAAGTGACCTTGACCCTGAACTATATAAGATAACTGTTTCAAACTTAATAGTTATGTGGGGCACATGTTATACTTTCATCATGAGACACATTTGGTCACATATCATCAAGGTCAAGGTCACTTTGACCCCTATGAAATGTGACCAAAATGGGGTAGTGAACCACTAAAAGTGACCATATCTCATGGTAGAAAGTGCCAATAAGCACCATTGTGTTTCCTATGTCTTGAATTAACAGCTTTGGGTTGCATGACCTTGGATAACCTTGACCTTGGGTCGAGGCCACATGTATTTTGGTAGGAAAAATGTGTAAAGCATTTCTTAGTGTATGATGTCATTGCTAGGTGTAGTTGTTTGGCCTTGACCTTGAGGGTCACATGAAGGTCAAGGTCATGTAAAGGTCAAGCATGTGAGTCGTATGGGCTTTGCCCTTCTTGTTGAAATTGTTGGTTCGCGCAAAAAATACGCACAGTTTTAAAAAAATACACATATCTGAACCAGTGAGTACGCAGAGGCAAAATTTGGGGTACCCAGATCTGGTGCTTGTGTGTGTGTGTGTGTGTGTGTGTATGTGTGTGTGTGTGTTTGTGTGCATGCTTGTGTGTTATTTTTTTGTGTGTGCGTGTGTGTGTGTGTGTGTGTGTTTGTGTGTGAGTGTGCTCTATAAGCTGGTGCCAGTGTTGCTGTGTGTGTGTGTGTGTGTGTGTGCTTGTGTGTGTGTGTGTGTGTGTGCTTGTGTGTGTGTGTGTGTGTGCTTGTGTGTGAGTGTGTGTGTTTGTGTGCTCTATGAGCTGGTGCCAGTGTTGCTCTGTGTGTGTGTGTGTGTGTGTGTGTGTGGGGGGGTGTGTGTGTGTGTGTGTGTGTGTGTGCTCTATGAGCTGGTGCCAGTGTTGTTCTGTGTGTGTGTGTGTTTGTGTGTGTGTGTGTGTGTGTGTGTATGTGTGTGTGTGTGTGTGTGCAGTGTGTGTGTGTGTGTGTGCAGTGTGTGTGTGTGTGTTTGTGTGCTCTATGAGCTGGTATCAGTGTTGCACTGTGTGTGTGTGTTTGTGTGTGTGTGTGTGTGTGTGTTTGTGTTTCTGTGCTCTATGAGTTGGTGCCAGTGTTGCTCTGCATTGTAGGCTGTGCTGGCCCTGGCAGCTTCCTGGACTTCCCGACAAGTTGGAGATCGAACACTGACTGGCACCGTCATTGACTCTGGCGATGGTGTCACCCATGTCATCCCTGTGGTCAGTGCTCTCAACTTGTGTGTGTCTGTCTTGTGTGCGCATGCATGTGTGAATGTGTGTGTGTGTGTGTGTGTGTGTGTGTGTGTGTGTGTGTGTGTGTGTGTGTGTGTGTGTGTGTGTGTGTGTGTGTGTGTGTGTGTGTGTGTGTAAATGCTTCATCATTGAAAAGGTTGCTTCAAAACTATGGAATGCAATTTTAACTCTATGTTGTGCTGCACCAGTGAAAGGTCATGATGAAGAGGCAGGATTATCCCATGCTTGAAAAGGGAGCAAGTTTCATAAGTCCAGCTTGTGCACTGTGTGACGGCCGTGTCACTTTGCACTGTCATCACTGTGGCTGTGACTGAAGGCTGTGTCACTTTGCACTGTCGTCACTGTGGCTGTGACTGAAAGCTGTGTCACTTTGCACTGCTGTGGCTGTGACTGTGTGAAGGCCGTGTCACTTTGCACTGCTGGGGCTTTGACTGTGTGACAGCTATGTCACTTTGCACTGTGGCTGTGACTGTGTGACAGCTATGTCACTCTGCACTGCCATCACTGTATATGACTGTGGGAAGGCGTGTCACTTTGCGCTACCATCACTGTGTATATGACTGTGGGAAGGCGTGTCACTTTGTGCTGCCGTCACTGTGGATGTGACTGGGTGCCACTCTCTGTGCAGGCGGAGGGCTACGTCATTGGCAGCTGCATCAAGCACATTCCCATTGCGGGGCGCGACATCACCTACTTCATCCAGCAGCTGCTGCGCGAGAGGGAGGTGGGCATTCCCCCGGAGCAGTCCCTGGAGACCGCCAAGGCCATCAAGGTTGGTAACTCTGTCTGCACTGTGCCAGGCAGTAGTGTGTTGTACTCAGTGCCAGGCAGTAATGTGTTGTACTGTAGTGTTGTGTCACCACACTGTATTGGCCTGTAAGTAAGGTGGGTAGCTCTGTCATCACTGTGCCAGGCAGTAGTGTGTTGTACTCTGTGCCAGGCAGTAGTGTGTTGTACTCTGTGCCAGGCAGTAGTGTGTTGTACTCTGTGCCAGGCGTTAGTGTGTTGTACTCTGTGCCAGGCAGTAGTGTGTTGTACTCTGTGCCAGGCGTTAGTGTGTTGTACTCTGTGCCAGGCAGTAGTGTGTTGTACTCTGTGCCAGGCAGTAGTGTGTTGTACTCTGTGCCAGGCAGTAGTGTGTTGTACTCTGTGCCAGGCAGTAGTGTGTTGTACTCTGTGCCAGGCAGTAGTGTGTTGTACTCTGTGCCAGGCATTAGTGTGTTGTACTCTGTGCCAGGCAGTAGTGTGTTGTACTCTGTGCCAGGCGTTAGTGTGTTGTACTCTGTGCCAGGCAGTAGTGTGTTGTACTCTGTGCCAGGCAGTAGTGTGTTGTACTCTGTGCCAGGCAGTAGTGTGTTGTACTGTAGTGTTGTTTCACCACACTGTAGTGGGCTGTAAGTAAGGTCATAGCTCTTTCTACACTGTGCCAGGCAGTAGTGTGTTGTACTCTGTGCCAGGCAGTAGTGTGCTGTACTGTAGTTTGCGTCGTTTTGCACAGCTGCAGCAAGACTCACCATACTTCATTCAACCTTTTGTGATCGTCATGTCCAGATAGTGTGTTTTTTAACAACTGACACATTTTGTCTGTAAATGTTGACATCTGTTGGACAGTGTCTGTTCTTGGTGGAAGCTGACTGCGAGTTGGTTTTCTTTCTCTATGTCCAGCTCAAGGTGGTAGTCACAGCTTAGAGGAGTTGAAACTATGAAAGTGACAATCTCGACAACTGAGAACTGCATGTGTACAAATCACCAAGTCCAGCCAGGTCTGCCTCCTCCCTGACCTCTGCCCTCACCTTGTGCAGCTCTTGGCAGTGCTGGCGTGTGGAAAACATGTGCACATCTTCTGCTGCAGCGTGCAGAAAGAAACAAAATTTGGTGCTAAATTCTGTGTGTCATTGAAGCACAGCAGAAGAATGCATTTACTCGTAACTTTCACCCTCAGTGTTGTGTGCTTCCTTTCTTGCCTGTTCCACAAATCCGCGTCACTTTCTGTCCACAGGAGAAGTTTTGCTACGTGTGTCCAGACGTCGCCAAGGAGTTTGCCAAGTATGACCAGGATCCCAGCAAGTGGATGAAGCGCTACGACAGCATCAACGCCGTCACCAAGCAGCAGTTTGGGGTGGACGTGGGCTACGAGCGTTTCCTTGGCCCGGAGATCTTTTTCCACCCTGAGGTACAGTCTTGTACTCATTTGCATGTCTCCTTTTCAAAGTAAAAAATGACCTAGAACTTTGCTTATCATTGTGTGTTTTATGGAGAGCTGCAGTCATGACATGAGCAGACGTTTTTCTGGCTGTAAGGAGAGGAAGTGTGACGTCTTCCCCACTGTCTTTCTGTGCTTTGTGTCATTGGCTGGTGTGTGTGTGTGTGTCTGCATGTGTGTTTGTGTCTGTGTGTGTCTGTGTATGTGTGTGTGTGTTTGTGTGTGTGTGTGTGTGTGTGATGGCATGTTCCTGTTTTGTGTGTGTTGTGTGTGAAAAGAAAGACTGCTGCTTTGTATAAATGCTACTTGGTCTCCTTTCCTTACAGGTGCCATTTCTAATCCTCTGTAAAAGTTCTTTCACACCTGTAGGCGTGTGCACTATTCAGTGGTATTTGTGCGTACAGTGTCCCCCTTGTACTTCAGGGGATGACTGATAATTATATTCTGCTGGATGGACTAGCTGGAAAATGCATATTTGGTTCTTATTCAGCCATGCGTGTGTTGGAGGGCCTCCTTGTTGGTTCTAGGAGCCCTGGATGTTTTCATAGTCTGAAGAGTTACTTCCCTTGATTGTTGTGTCCTAACGTCATCGAGCTCTGTTTTGATTGGACAGTTCTGCAACCCAGACTTCGAGACATCCATATCCCAGACTGTGGACAACGTCATCCAGAATTGTCCCATCGACGTGCGCCGTGGCCTGTACAAGGTGAGAGAGAGAGAGAGAGAGAGAGAGAGAGAGAGAGAGAGAGAGAGAGAGAGAGAGAGAGAGAGAGAGAGAGAGAGAAGTGACTTGTATTTTCCCTCTTCACTTATACGCAGCCTGAAAGCAGTCCCTGTACTACGACTTTGGCTGGCTATGCATGAGACTTCGCCAGCAGCTGCAGTGTACAGCTAGGCGTCAGGGACTCCAGCTCATCTCTAAGGCAGCACAAGAGCTTGCTGATTTGCATGCTCATGTTCATGCGTGTTGAACTCGCCAGATCACTTTCATAGCTTGAACAAAGTTTGAAATTTCATGACTCATCTGAAGACGAGACACGGAGGCAGAACTGAAAGGGAAGCAGAAGCACCTTAAGGTCCAACATGCACAGCGGTGTAGCTGGTCTTTCCAAGTCATCAAGATGACAAAAGTGATGCGTGTCCCTGCCTTCACTGATCTCACGGTGTCTGTCTGCTCCACCTTACAGAACATTGTCTTGTCTGGAGGGTCCACCATGTTCCGCGACTTTGGCCGCAAGATGCAGCGTGACGTGAAGCGCATTGTGGACGTTCGCCTCAAAGCCAGTGAGGATATCAGTGGTGGACGAATCAAGGTGGGTATCTAGTGTGCTGGGCATGCCTCGTGCAGCACTGCGTGTGTGTGTGTGTGTACTTGTGGGTGTGCGTGCATGCGCGCATGCATGTGTGCATACTATAACCCAGTCCTGATGCAAGTTGGAAAAGTCTGGGTTTTCAGGACTTGTTTGAGTGTCAAGCAATCTGTCAGCTGTGCTGACATATGTACAGGAAGGATATTCTGCATAGAATTCAGCTTCTTTAAAATTTCACACTAATGACTACAAAGTAGTGGACATTATACTTTTTTATCACTGCATACAGAAGAAAGAACAAAACATGGGTTGACTCTGCCTCTTGCAACAAGGAATGTTTGTAAGTTGCATTCCCACTGTGATGCATAATTAACAGGCAGTTAAACACTGTTACTGGTGTTAGCATAATTAACAGGCAGTTAAGCACTGTTACTAGTGTTAGGAAATCTATTGAGAAAGAAATGGAATGAAAATGCACAGCATGCTTCAGTGTGTAAATAAATGCTTCTCTGTCGATCGAGTTTGAGATTGTATTTGAATATAATTGTCGGCAGCTTCCAATTTGGTTGTGACAGAGAGGAAGTGTTGCTGTTAGCAGTGCTGTATACAGTAAGGGTGCTTGTGACAGCAGCGCTGATGGTGGGCGTGCACATGTAGAGAGGACACCAGGGCTGACTGCTTGTATCCCTTGCAGCCCAAACCCATCGACGTGCAGGTTGTCACACACCACATGCAGCGCTACGCAGTCTGGTTTGGCGGCAGTCTGCTGGCCTCCACGGTACGTGTCTGTGTGTGTGTGTCTCTGTGTGTATCTGTGTGTGTGTGTGTGTGTATCTGTGTGCATGTGTATGTGTTGTGTGTATGTGTGAGTATGTGTGTTGTGTGTATGTCTGTGTGTACATCTTTGTGTGTGTGTGTGTCTGCTGTGTGTTTGTGTGTTGTGTGTGTCTCTGTGTGTGTCTGTTGTGTGTATGTGTGAGTGTGTGTCTGCTGTGTGTATGTGTGAGTGTGTGTTGTGTGTGTGTGTGTGTGTGTGTGTGTGTGTGTGTGTTGTGTGTATGTGTGAGTGCGTGCATGGGTTGTGTGTGTTGTGTGTGTGTGTTGTGTGTGAGTTGTGTGTAGTTGTGTGTGTGTGTGTTGTGTGTATATGTTGTGAGTGTGTGTGAGTATGTGTATCTGTGTGTGTGTGTGTGTGTGTGCATGTGTCTGTGTATGTGTGTGTGTGTGTGCATGTGTCTGTGTATGTGTGTGTGTGCGTGTGTATGTGTGCGTGTGTGTGTGTGTGCATGTGTCTGTGTGTGTGTATGTGTGTGTGTCTATGCATGTGTGTGTGTGTGCGTGTGTCTGTGTATGTGTGTGTGTGTCTGCATGTGTTTGTGTATGTGTGTGTGTGTGTCTGTGTGTGTGTGTGTGTGTGTGTGTGTCTGTGTGTGTGTGTGTGTCTGTCTGTGTATGTGTGTGTGTATGTGTGTGTGTGTGTATGTGTGTGTGTATGTGTGTGTGTCTGTGTATATGTGTGAGGGTGACAAAATTGACCTGTGACCTGACTCTTGGGGATGAAAAAGAAGCTGTCTGCAGTGTGGAGATAGCTTACGTCTACTGTTTACATGTTGATTCCGGGATCCTCTCAATGTCTCTGTCAGTGGTTTAGTCCAGTGGTCAGACCTACAGAACTCTTGCAGGCCAAGGGACTGATTCCTTGATTTTACTGCTTCTTCCATAGCATAGTTTGGTGGCCAGTTTCCCTTTTGTTCCCCCTGAACCATGCTATTTTATTCTCTTTTTTCCTGTAGCCGGACTGCCACACAATCTTTCTTTTTTTCAGTAGCTAGAGTGCCACACAATCTTTTTTTCTTTTCTTTTCCTGTAGCTGGAGTTCTACTAGATGTACCAAACAATGCTTTTGTTTTCTGTAGCCAGATTTCTTCCAGGTGTACCAAACGATGCTTTTGTTTTCTGTAGCCGGATTTCTTCCAGGTGTACCAAACGATGCTTTTGTTTTCTGTAGCCAGATTTCTTCCAGGTGTACCAAACGATGCTTTTGTTTTCTGTAGCCGGATTTCTTCCAGGTGTACCAAACGATGCTTTTGTTTTCTGTAGCCAGATTTCTTCCAGGTGTACCAAACGATGCTTTTGTTTTCTGTAGCCGGATTTCTTCCAGGTGTACCAAACGATGCTTTTGTTTTCTGTAGCCAGATTTCTTCCAGGTGTACCAAACGATGCTTTTATTTTCTGTAGCCAGATTTCTTCCAGGTGTACCAAACGATGCTTTTGTTTTCTGTAGCCGGATTTCTTCCAGGTGTACCAAACGATGCTTTTGTTTTCTGTAGCCAGATTTCTTCCAGGTGTACCAAACGATGCTTTTTTTCTGTAGCCAGATTTCTTCCAGGTGTACCAAACAATGTTTTTTTTTCTGTAGCCGGAGTTCTACCAGGTGTGCCACACCAAGAAGGACTACGATGAGCACGGACCCAGTATATGCCGCCACAACCCGGTGGTGGGCACCATGTCCTAGAGCCGCGGCGCTGCCATCCTGGACTGCAGCTCTCCACAAGACTGAAGACCTTGCCCTGCTGACAGTTGTAGGTGACCTTGACCTTCTGCCAGTTGTAGGTGACCTTGACCTTCTGCCAGAGTCACTACAGTGCTGACCATCTGGTGGTTGGAATCGCAGCCCGAATTTCCACTTGGGTACCTTCCTGTAATCCACTCCCATTTCCATTCTCCTCGCTAATGCCGTTTGTACAGTTTGTTTCGGTGAGCAGTGAGCACTGGGTTTGGTAGGTCCTTTCTTTCTTGTGAGTTGCCAAGTTGTGCAGACATCAGACGGGAGCTCAAGGTTTCAGTTCCCCTTTGTCGCAGACAGCCTGTGTTATGGAGCGATTTCCCCCACCCATTGAAATTCTACTCACATTTAAAATGTAGGTCATTATATATATGTACCCACTTCAAATTCTGTATATTGCAGTTGTTCATAATGTTCAGTGATATTAATTCATTTTTTTCTGCGCATCATTTCAAGATTGAAAGCACTTTTGATGGAAAAGTAAATGATCGAGTCATATGATGTGATGATTTTTAATCGTATGAGGAATGTGAATGTGATGAGTAAGTGGACCAAATTCTCCGGAGGCATGTAAAAAAACCTTCCCCCAAAAAGTCTGTAGTGCCGACTACCGGTTAGGCATCGGCCTTGAGGCGTGATGCCGACACTTGGCAAGCAGGGGTCTGCTGGGGGAGGGGGGGGGGGGGGGGGGGGGGGGGGGAGATGTGGAGCTCAGGTCTTGGAGTGGGAGATGCGGAGGCTGGCTTGCCGTTCCAACTGCCAGTCTACCCTTAGCCAGCATTCCTGTACAGCCCTTCACTCCTGTACAGCCCTCCACTCCTGTACAACCAGCCAGCATGCCCGCTGGTCAGTCCCTACTGCAATACAGATGCTCCCACAGTGAAACAAGCCTGTGTTTTCTTCTCTGTTGTTCTGTGTTGCTGTGTTGTGTCCACGCAAGCCTTGCGGTGCCGGTGGTGAGACGGCAAGGGAGACAGACAGCTACTTGGAGGATGGGAGCTGGAAGTTGTTTTATTTAGTAGAACAAGTGAGTAGTGTTGCTGTTCCTCACCCCACCCTGACCTTCGCCCCAGAGGTCCCTGTTGCTGTCCTGTGTGTTGTCCCCCTGTGGGTTGGGGGTAAGAGTATTCACCACACCTCCCTATGCAATTTGTGGGAAGTGAATAACTAGGAAGATCTCCACTTGCTCTTATTCAAACCAACACAAAATACTTGTTGGTGACTAATGCCGTAATGGCCTTGCGTAGCCTACAATGGATGACGGGATTAAATATCATCCATCCATGTCTTTATGTCTGCCCTGGCATGGAGCCAGCGGCCAGTTGTCCTGTCTGCCCTGGCATGGAGCAAGCGGTCAGTTGTCCCGCCTGCCCTGGCATGGAGCCAGCGGTCAGTTGTCCTGTCTGCCCTGGCATGGAGCCAGCGGTCAGTTGTCCTGTCTGCCCTGGCATGGAGCCAGTGGTCAGTTGTCCTGTCTGCCCTGGCATGGAGCCAGCGGTCAGTTGTCCTGGCATGGAACCAACAGTCAGTTGTCCCATCAGTGGAAGTTGACTAAACCTTGCCACAGCTCCATACAAAGTGTGTGTAGAGTTTGTTGGGGTTGGGCCTTTCAGTGAGGCATTCACAGGATTATTTTGCTGTGAAAAGTAGGATTCCTGTTAAGTGTGTCTTCAGTTGGCATACACACACTTATTTTGCTGTGAAAAGTAGGATTCCTATAAAGTGTAAGTCTTCAGTTGGCATTCACACACTTATTTTGCTGTGAAAAGTAGGATTCCTGTGAAGTGTGTCTTCAGTTGGCATTCACACGCTTATTTTGCTGTGAAAAATGGATACCTGTGAAGCGTAGTCTTCAGTTGGCATACACACGCTTATTTTGCTGTGAAAAATAGGATTCCTGTGAAGTGTGTCTTCAGTTGGCATACACACACTTATTTTGCCGTGAAAAGTAGGATTCCTGTGAAGTGTGTCTTCAGTTCAAGACCTAGCAGCCCCTGAGCAGTGCAAGGGGAATGTTCCATTGTCTGCAAGCAGAATATGACAATGCTGTGCAGAATCCATCACACCTCGATCCAAATCTCAACTCAAACAGAAGTGTGTAAACACACCTAAGCAATTGTTATTTCAAATACATCTTCCTTCCCTTCAACATAAAGCAAACCCAAGAATGGCAGGTTACCAATTAATTTATTCCTTGATGTGTAAAACTTGATAACAAACGTGACTTCTAAGTGTGAAAAGATACGTAAAATGCATAGGGAGGTATTTTCTTGCAGGGCAGCACAAAGATCTGTTCCAAGTACAAAACTACTACGTCCTGAGTGAGGTCAAAAGCCATGCTTCCAGTAGACTGCAATACTTGCAGTGCGGGTCCATTCCATTCCCATCATCACAGCCCAGGTCTGTGGAGTATTGCGGTGGCGGTGGCCTGACTGGAAGGCACCAGTCTGTCGGGTACAGGACGGACGGCAATGCTCAATGCTGAAGTTCACTGGCACCGAGTCGGGCAGTCTCCCAGACACAAAAATCTCACCACCAACTTCCTCAAACAGTGAACCTCAAGAATAACAATGCTTTTGATTATGATTCATACACACAAACCAAAGGTTGAATACATTGGTTCCATCACTACCATGTCACACATGGATCAAGAGAGCTTCTTTGCTGATCTGTTTCCACACATTAGCAGATGAAAATGGGCGAGAAAGCGCTTGACGTGGTGAGCAACACAATAGACACTAGTTTCTAGTGATGGTGGTGGTCCAGGCATTTCACAAGAAAGGAATGTGGATGACCCTGGATGATGCCGATTCTGTTCCCCATGCCAATTCCCAACATTTCCTGTCTTGCAGCTTTGTCATGCAAATGGGTTGCTACAGTTGTCGAACTAAAATGGATTGCTACAGGTGTCAAACTAGTCATCATTTTAGCCACAGAAACTTTCATATTTCACGGCAAGAACAGCAACTTAGCTGAAAGGTTAAAGGTGAACCTACCTTCTGACATGTCAACAGATCTCATGACTCGAACATCACTGTGCATGACGACACTGACCACCATGCACACAGACACGCATGCATCCACACATACATCCAGTCACAGGCGCACACACTGGGGCACACACACAGACGGACAGACACACATATGCACACACACGGGGGCACACACACAGACGGACAGGCACACACACGGGGGCACACACAGACGGACAGACGCACACACATACGCACAGACACACAGACGGACAGGCACACACACGGGCACACACACAGACGAACAGACACACACACACAGACGGACAGACACACACACACAGACGCGCACACACAGACGGGCACACACACAGGTGGGAGTGCAAGTGGCCACAACAGCTGGTGGTCAGGACTCTCTCGCCCACATTTTTGGCGATGGAAATCTCCACACTGCACTCTGTCCGGGACACATACAGTCCTGGGAAGACAGGCATCGGATGCTGCATGCACAGCACTCTGGGGCCGCATGCACAGCACTCCGGGGCCGCACGCACAGCACTCCGGGGCCGCACGCACAGCACTCCGGGGCCGCATGCACAGCACTCTGGGACCGCACGCACAGCACTCCGGGACCACTTCAGGAAGTCCCCATGACACAAGATTGTGCAGAGAGGGAACTCGCCGCCATGGCAACGCAGCCAGGGAGATGGGTGTGGTGGTGGCTCTGTTGTAGTTATGCCTTTCCAGCTTTGAGGTGATCTGAAGCAGCATGCTGTATTCTGATGTACTCCCATGCAGCACAAGGTACTCCCATGCAGCACAGGGCACTCCCATGCAGCACAGGGCACTCCCATGCAGCACAGGGTACTCCCACGCAGCACAAGGTACTCCCACGCAGCACAAGGTACTCCCATGCAGCACAGGGCACTCCCATGCAGCACAAGGTACTCCCATGCAGCACAAGGTACTCCCATGCAGCACAGGGCACTCCCATGCAGCACAAGGCACTCCCATGCAGCACAAGGTACTCCCATGCAGCACAAGGTACTCCCATGCAGCACAGGGCACTCCCATGCAGCACAAGGTACTCCCATGCAGCACAAGGTACTCCCATGCAGCACAAGGTACTCCCATGCAGCACAAGGTACTCCCATGCAGCACAGGGCACTCCCATGCAGCACAAGGTACTCCCATGCAGCACAGGGCCTGCAGCCAGCACCAATCACACTGCAGCAGTACTGCCAGCACCAATCACACTGCAGCAGTACTGCCAGCACCAATCACACTGCAGCAGTACTGCCAGCACAGGCAGGGCAGTATAGGAAGACTGAGGCCAGGGAGCTGTGTGTGTGACGGCAACACTGCTGAGAAACTGCATTCCAAGTAGTCACTACAAATACCACATCTTCTACACAGGTCTGTCTTTCCACACAAGGTCCTTGCATGTGGCAATGTGTTTATGGATGAACTTTGATCTTTCACCCCTTCACACCACGTCTCCACAAGGTCACAGCGCCTCACACTGAAGAGGAACTTGCATTGGCCACAGGACCCATCCTTGTCTTGGCAAGGTCATCTCACACAATAAACTCGTCTTCTCCAATGACAAAGTCGGCCATTTCAGACTCCTCCATCCCTCCATCCTCTGGAGGGGAACAGCGGTCTTTCCACGGCAACAGGCCTGTCAGCTGCTGAATCTTGGTGTCGCGCTGCAGGAGCTGCAGTTTCAGCTCCCGCACTTCCTGCTCCAACTGTGCCAGGGTCCTGTCGCGTGGGTCCTGACCCCAGCCCTTTCTCCTGCCCTGCCCCCCGCCCTGGATGCTTGGGGGTGTTTCCTGCAACACACAAAGTCAGTGGCCATGACACTCCATGAGCATAGTGATGTAATGGAGGCATAGTGATGTAATGGAGGCATAGTGATGTAATGGAAGCATAGTGATGTAATGGAGGCACAGTGCAGTGCACAGAGCAACATACAGCGCAGTGCACAGAGCAACATACAGCGCAGTGCACAGAGCAACATACAGCGCAGTGCACAAAGCAACATACAGTGCAGTGCACAGAGCAACATACAGCGCAGTGCACAGAGCAACATACAGTGCAGTGCACAGAGCAACATACAGTGCAGTGCACAGAGCAACATACAGTGCAACACACATTGCAACATACACTGCATGCAACAAAGTGTGCATGCAAAACAGTGTACACAACACACATGGCTAGACACACCACAACACATGGCACAACACAGTGTGCACATCACACAGCACAGCACACAGCAACACACATAGTGTGCACAGCACTGCACACAGCACTGCACACAGCACAGCACCACACACAACACACAGTGTGCACAGCACCACACACAACACATCACAGTGTGCACAGCACCACACACAACACAACACACAGTGTGCACATCACCACACACAACACAACACACAGTGTGCACATCACCACACACAACACAACACACAGTGTGCACATCACCACACACAACACAACACACAGTGTGCACAGCACCACACACAACACAACACACAGTGTGCACATCACCACACACAACACAACACACAGTGTGCACAGCACCACACACAGCACAACACAAGTGTGCACAGCACCACACACAGCACAACACACAGTGTGCACATCACCACACACAGCACAACACACAGTGTGCACAGCACCACACACAACACATCACAATGTGCACAGCACACACACAACACAACACACAGTGTGCACAGCACCACACACAACACAACACACAGTGTGCACAGCACCACACACAGCATACAGCACAACACACAGTGTGCACATCACCACACACAACACAACACACAGTGTGCATATCACACAACACAACACAGTGTGCACATCACACAGCAAAACACACAGTGTGCACAGCACCACACACAGCACAGCACACAGTGTGCACATCACACATCACACGGCACAACACAGTGTGCACATCACACAGCACACAACACAACCAGTGTGCACATCACACAACACAACACAGTGTGCACATCACACAGCAAAACACACAGTGTGCACAGCACCACACACAGCACAACACAACACACAGTGTGCACAGCACATCACACAGCAAAACACACAGTGTGCACAGCACATCACACAGCAAAACACACAGTGTGCACAGCACATCACACAGCAAAACACACAGTGTGCACAGCACATCACACAGCAAAACACACAGTGTGCACAGCACAACACACAGTGTGCACAGCACAACACACAGTGTGCACAGCACAACACACAGTGTGCACAGCACAGCACAACACACAGCACAGCACAACACACAGTGTGCACAGCACATCACACAGCAAAACACACAGTGTGCACAGCACATCACACAGCAAAACACACAGTGTGCACAGCACAGCACAACACACAGCACAGCAAAACACACAGTGTGCACAGCACAGCACAACACACAGTGTGCACATCACAACACACAGTGTGCACAGCACAGCACACAGTGTGCACAGCACAACACACAGTGTGCACAGCACAGCACAACACACAGTGTGCACAGCACAACACAACACACAGTGTGCACAGCACAGCACAACACACAGCACAGCAAAACACAGTGTGCACAGCACATCACACAGCAAAACACACAGTGTGCACAGCACAGCACAACACACAGCACAGCAAAACACACAGTGTGCACAGCACAGCACAACACACAGCACAGCAAAACACACAGTGTGCACAGCACATCACACAGCAAAACACACAGTGTGCACAGCACATCACACAGCAAAACACACAGTGTGCACAGCACAGCGCACAACACACAGTGTGCACAGCACAGCACACAGTGTGCACAGCACAGCACAACACACAGTGTGCACAGCACAACACACAGTGTGCACAGCACAGCACAACACACAGCACAGCACAACACACAGTGTGCACAGCACAGCACAACACACAGCACAGCACAACACACAGTGTGCACAGCACAGCACAACACACAGCACAGCACAACACACAGTGTGCACAGCACAGCACAACACACAGCACAGCACAACACACAGTGTGCACAGCACAGCACAACACACAGTGTGCACAGCACACAGCACAACACACAGTGTGCACAGCACAACACACAGTGTGCACAGCACAACACACAGTGTGCACAGCACAGCACAACACACAGCACAGCACAACACACAGTGTGCACAGCACACAGCACAACACACAGTGTGCACAGCACAGCACACAGCACAGCACAGCACAGCACACAGCACAACACAGTGCACAGCACAAAACACAGTGTGCACATCACACAGCACACAACACAACACAGATTGCACAGCACAGCACACAGCACAACACACAGTGTGTACAGCACAGCACACAGCACAACAGTGCACAGCACAGCACACAGCACAACACAGTGTGCACATCACAGCACACAACACAACACAGTGTGCACATCACAGCACACAACACAACAGTGTGCACAGCACAGCACAACACACAGTGTGCACATCACACAGCACAGCACAACACACAGTGTGCACATCACACAGCACACAACACAACACAGTGTGCACAGCACAGCACACAACACAACAGTGTGCACAGCACAGCACAACACAACACACAGTGTGCACATCACACAGCACACAACACACAGTGTGCACATCACAGCACAACACACAGTGTGCACAGCACAGCACACAACACAACACAGTGTGCACAGCACAACACAACACAGTGTGCACATCACACAGCACACAACACAACACAGTGTGCACAGCACAGCACAAAGCACAACACACCCAGCAAGCACTTTGTGCAACATGCAGGCAAACACGAGTGAGGTGCCGCACTCTGGGGAGTGAATGGCGCAGGAATGGAGGTTGCCGCATCACTCAAGAAGATGGCGACATCACGTCAAAACAAGAATGCCATGCAACCCAAGCTGCAACACAAATGGCAATTCCAGCAACTTTGCACATGTTGGACTGCCAGACAGAATCGCTACCATCCATGAAAAGATTTTCAGTGCTTCCATGCTTCAAGGTTGTGAAAAATCATCAAAACCAAAATGATGTGTCATTGCAACTTATTCTTTTGTTCTTACTTCTTTTTATTTCCATGCTGGAGTTTCCGTCTTCGCCTTCATCAAACACTGAGGAGCACCAACAGTGATGGCGACCACACTCACACAAATCAGAAATAGCTCTCATCTTCCTTGCTTCAACTTGAGCTTCCTCCTCAACACTCACCCTGGATGCTGGGCTCACATGCTTCCTGCCCACGGTGAGAGTGACCTCCCCTCGCAGTTCTGGCAAGAGCGGAAGCAGCGCTGCAGAGGACGTGCAGGCAAAGCGTCCGTTTAGCTGCAAGCAGAGTGCAACGTGGTCCACCAAGGGAAAACAGAAAACAGCATTCTGGTTGAAATACTCGGTGTAGTTCTTGGGTTCAAGTCTTCATTGATTACTGGCACTGTGTGTTACTGCAAGCGACATTCTGGGCTGAATGAGGTCAAGTGGCAAATGTCTGTGACGCAGCATGCACAGTGCAGAGAGGAGATGAGAGAGAACAGAGTCATAGGTGCAGTGACAATGCAGTCACACTACAGGGACAGTGAAGGACAATACAGTCACACTACAGGGATGGTGCAGGACAATACAGTCACACTACAGAGATGGTGTAGGACAATACAGTTACACTACAGAGATGGTGTAGGACAATACAGTCACACTACAGGGATGGTGCAGGACAATACAGTCACACTACAGGGATGGTGTGGGACAATACAGTCACACTACAGGGATGGTGTAGGACAATACAGTTACACTACAGAGATGGTGCAGGACAATACAGTCACACTACAGGGATGGTGCAGGACAATACAGTCACACTACAGGGATGGTGCAGGACAATACAGTCACACTACAGGGACAGTGAAGGACAATGCAGTCACACTACAGGGATGGTGCAGGACAATGCAGTCACACTACAGGGATGGTGCAGGACAATACAGTCACACTACAGGGATGGTGCAGGACAATACAGTCACACTACAGGGATGGTGCAGGACAATACAGTCACACTACAGAGATGGTGCAGGACAATACAGTCACACTACAGGGACAGTGAAGGACAATACAGTCACACTACAGGGATGGTGCAGGACAATACAGTCACACTACAGGGATGGTGCAGGACAATACAGTCACACTACAGGGACAGTGAAGGACAATACAGTCACACTACAGGCATGATGCAGGACAATACAGTCACACTACATGTACAGGGATGGTGCAGGACAATACAGTCACACTACAGGGATGGTGCAGGACAATGCAGTCACACTACAGGGATGGTGCAGGACAATACAGTCACACTACAGGGATGGTGCAGGACAATAGAGTCACACTACAGGGACAGTGAAGGACAATACAGTCACACTACAGAGATGGTGCAGAACAATACAGTCACACTACAGGGATGGTGCAGGACAATACAGTCACACTACAGGGACAGTGAAGGACAATACAGTCACACTACAGGGATGGTGCAGGACAATACAGTCACACTACAGGGATGGTGCAGGACAATACAGTCACACTACAGGGATGGTGCAGGACAATACAGTCACACTACAGGGATGGTGCAGGACAATACAGTCACACTACAGGGATGGTGCAGGACAATACAGTCACACTACAGGGATGGTGCAGGACAATACAGTCACACTACAGGGATGGTGCAGGACAATACAGTCACACTACAGGGACAGTGAAGGACAATACAGTCACACTACAGGGATGGTGCAGGACAATACAGTCACACTACAGGGACAGTGAAGGACAATACAGTCACACTACAGGGATGGTGCAGGACAATACAGTCACACTACAGGGACAGTGAAGGACAATACAGTCACACTACAGGGATGGTGCAGGACAATACAGTCACACTACAGGGACAGTGAAGGACAATACAGTCACACTACAGGGATGGTGCAGGACAATACAGTCACACTACAGGGACAGTGAAGGACAATACAGTCACACTACAGGGATGGTGCAGGACAATACAGTCACACTACAGGGACAGTGAAGGACAATACAGTCACACTACAGGGACAGTGAAGGACAATACAGTCACACTACAGGGATGGTGCAGGACAATACAGTCACACTACAGGGATGGTGCAGGACAATACAGTCACACTACAGGGATGGTGCAGGACAATACAGTCACACTACAGGGATGGTGCAGGACAATACAGTCACACTACAGGGATGGTGCAGGACAATACAGTCACACTACAGGGATGGTGCAGGACAATACAGTCACACTACAGGGATGGTGCAGGACAATACAGTCACACTACAGGGATGGTGCAGGACAATACAGTCACACTACAGGGATGGTGCAGGACAATACAGTCACACTACAGGGATGGTGCAGGACAATACAGTCACACTACAGGGATGGTGCAGGACAATACAGTCACACTACAGGGATGGTGCAGGACAATACAGTCACACTACAGGGATGGTGCAGGACAATACAGTCACACTACAGGGATGGTGCAGGACAATACAGTCACACTACAGGGATGGTGCAGGACAATACAGTCACACTACAGAGATGGTGCAGGACAATACAGTCACACTACAGGGATGGTGCAGGACAATACAGTCACACTACAGGGATGGTGCAGGACAATACAGTCACACTACAGGGATGGTGCAGGACAATACAGTCACACTACAGGGATGGTGCAGGACAATACAGTCACACTACAGGGATGGTGCAGGACAATACAGTCACACTACAGGGATGGTGCAGGACAATACAGTCACACTACAGGGACAGTGCAGGACAATACAGTCACACTACAGGGATGGTGCAGGACAATACAGTCACACTACAGGGATGGTGCAGGACAATACAGTCACACTACAGGGATGGTGCAGGACAATACAGTCACACTACAGGGATGGTGCAGGACAATACAGTCACACTACAGGGATGGTGCAGGACAATACAGTCACACTACAGGGATGGTGCAGGACAATACAGTCACACTACAGGGATGGTGCAGGACAATACAGTCACACTACAGGGATGGTGCAGGACAATACAGTCACACTACAGGGATGGTGCAGGACAATACAGTCACACTACAGGGATGGTGCAGGACAATACAGTCACACTACAGGGACAGTGAAGGACAATACAGTCACACTACAGGGATGGTGCAGGACAATACAGTCACACTACAGGGACAGGTGCAGGACAATACAGTCACACTACAGGGATGGTGCAGGACAATACAGTCACACTACAGGGATGGTGCAGGACAATACAGTCACACTACAGGGATGGTGCAGGACAATACAGTCACACTACAGGGATGGTGCAGGACAATACAGTCACACTACAGGGACAGTGAAGGACAATACAGTCACACTACAGGGATGGTGCAGGACAATACAGTCACACTACAGGGACAGTGCAGGACAATACAGTCACACTACAGGGATGGTGCAGGACAATACAGTCACACTACAGGGATGGTGCAGGACAATACAGTCACACTACAGGGATGGTGCAGGACAATACAGTCACACTACAGGGATGGTGCAGGACAATACAGTCACACTACAGGATTGTGCAGGACAATACAGTCACACTACAGGGACAGTGAAGGACAATACAGTCACACTACAGGGATGGTGCAGGACAATACAGTCACACTACAGGGACAGTGAAGGACAATACAGTCACACTACAGGGATGGTGCAGGACAATACAGTCACACTACAGAGATGGTGCAGGACAATACAGTCACACTACAGAGATGGTGCAGGACAATACAGTCACACTACAGGGATGGTGCAGGACAATACAGTCACACTACAGGGATGGTGCAGGACAATACAGTCACACTACAGGGATGGTGCAGGACAATACAGTCACACTACAGGGATGGTGCAGGACAATACAGTCACACTACAGAGATGGTGCAGGACAATACAGTCACACTACAGGGATGGTGCAGGACAATACAGTCACACTACAGGGATGGTGCAGGACAATACAGTCACACTACAGGGATGGTGCAGGAGAATACCGTCACACTACAAAGATGGTGTGGGACAATACAGTCACACTACAAAGATGGTGTGGGACAACAGTCACACTACATGTACAGGGACAGTGAAGGGCAATACAGTCACACTACAGGGATGGTGCAGGGCAATACAGTCACACCACTGAGACAGGGACCATGAAGGACAATACAGTCACACCACAGAGACAGGGACCATGAAGGATAATACAGTCACACCACAGAGACAGGGACCATGAAGGACAATACAGTCACACTACAGGGACAGGGACCATGAAGGACAATACAGTCACACTACAGGGACAGGGACCATGAAGGACAATACAGTCACACCACAGGGACAGGGACCATGAAGGACAATACAGTCACACCACAGGGACAGGGACCATGAAGGACAATACAGTCACACTACAGGGACAGGGACCATGAAGGACAATACAGTCACACCACAGGGACAGGGACCATGAAGGACAATACAGTCACACCACAGGGACAGGGACCATGAAGGACAATACAGTCACACCACAGGGACAGGGACCATGAAGGACAATACAGTCACACCACTGAGACAGGGACCATGAAGGACAATACAGTCACACCACAGGGACAGGGACCATGAAGGACAATACAGTCACACCACAGGGACAGGGACCATGAAGGACAATACAGTCACACCACAGGGACAGGGACCATGAAGGACAATACAGTCACACCACAGGGACAGGGACCATGAAGGACAATACAGTCACACCACAGGGACAGGGACCATGAAGGACAATACAGTCACACCACAGGGACAGCGACCATGAAGGACAATACAGTCACACCACAGGGACAGGGACCATGAAGGACAATACAGTCACACCACAGGGACAGGGACCATGAAGGACAATACAGTCACACCACAGGGACAGGGACCATGAAGGACAATACAGTCACACCACAGGGACAGGGACCATGAAGGACAATACAGTCACACCACAGGGACAGGGACCATGAAGGACAATACAGTCACACCACAGGGACAGGGACCATGAAGGACAATACAGTCACACCACAGGGACAGGGACCATGAAGGACAATACAGTCACACCACAGGGACAGGGACCATGAAGGACAATACAGTCACACCACAGGGACAGCGACCATGAAGGACAATACAGTCACACCACAGGGACAGCGACCATGAAGGACAATACAGTCACACCACAGGGACAGCGACCATGAAGGACAATACAGTCACACCACAGGGACAGGGACCATGAAGGACAATACAGTCACACCACAGGGACAGGGACCATGAAGGACAATACAGTCACACCACAGGGACAGGGACCATGAAGGACAATACAGTCACACCACAGGGACAGGGACCATGAAGGACAATACAGTCACACCACAGGGACAGGGACCATGAAGGACAATACAGTCACACCACAGGGACAGGGACCATGAAGGACAATACAGTCACACCACAGGGACAGCGACCATGAAGGACAATACAGTCACACCACAGGGACAGCGACCATGAAGGACAATACAGTCACACCACAGGGACAGCGACCATGAAGGACAATACAGTCACACCACAGGGACAGCGACCATGAAGGGCAATACAGTCACACCACAGGGACAGGGACCATGAAGGACAATACAGTCACACCACAGGGACAGGGACCATGAAGGACAATACAGTCACACCACAGGGACAGGGACCATGAAGGACAATACAGTCACACCACAGGGACAGGGACCATGAAGGACAATACAGTCACACTACGGGGACAGGGACCATGAAGGGCAATACAGTCACACCACAGGGACAGGGACCATGAAGGACAATACAGTCACACCACAGGGACAGCGACCATGAAGGACAATACAGTCACACCACAGGGACAGCGACCATGAAGGACAATACAGTCACACCACAGGGACAGCGACCATGAAGGACAATACAGTCACACCACAGGGACAGGGACCATGAAGGACAATACAGTCACACCACAGGACAGGGACCATGAAGGACAATAGTCACACCACAGGGACAGGGACCATGAAGGACAATACAGTCACACCACAGGGACAGGGACCATGAAGGACAATACAGTCACACCACAGGGACAGGGACCATGAAGGACAATACAGTCACACCACAGGGACAGGGACCATGAAGGGCAATACAGTCACACCACAGGGACAGGGACCATGAAGGACAATACAGTCACACCACAGGGACAGCGACCATGAAGGACAATACAGTCACACCACAGGGACAGCGACCATGAAGGACAATACAGTCACACCACAGGGACAGCGACCATGAAGGACAATACAGTCACACCACAGGGACAGGGACCATGAAGGACAATACAGTCACACCACAGGACAGGGACCATGAAGGACAATACAGTCACACCACAGGGACAGGGACCATGAAGGACAATACAGTCACACCACAGGGACAGGGACCATGAAGGACAATACAGTCACACCACAGGGACAGGGACCATGAAGGACAATACAGTCACACCACAGGGACAGGGACCATGAAGGACAATACAGTCACACCACAGGGACAGCGACCATGAAGGACAATACAGTCACACCACAGGGACAGCGACCATGAAGGACAATACAGTCACACCACAGGGACAGCGACCATGAAGGACAATACAGTCACACCACAGGGACAGCGACCATGAAGGACAATACAGTCACACCACAGGGACAGCGACCATGAAGGATAATACAGTCACACCACAGGGACAGCGACCATGAAGGATAATACAGTCACACCACAGGGACAGGGACCATGAAGGACAATACAGTCACACCACTGAGACAGGGACCATGATGGACAATACAGTCACACCACAGGGACAGGGACCATGAAGGACAATACAGTCACACCACAGGGACAGCGACCATGAAGGACAATACAGTCACACCACAGGGACAGCGACCATGAAGGACAATACAGTCACACCACAGGGACAGCGACCATGAAGGATAATACAGTCACACCACAGGGACAGCGACCATGAAGGATAATACAGTCACACCACAGGGACAGGGACCATGAAGGACAATACAGTCACACCACTGAGACAGGGACCATGATGGACAATACAGTCACACCACAGGGACAGGGACCATGAAGGACAATACAGTCACACCACTGAGACAGGGACCATGAAGGATAATACAGTCACACTGCAGGGACAGGGACCATGAAGGACAATACAGTCACACCACAGGGACAGCGACCATGAAGGATAATACAGTCACACTGCAGGGACAGGGACCATGAAGGACAATACAGTCACACCACAGGGACAGGGACCATGAAGGACAATACAGTCACACCACTGAGACAGGGACCATGAAGGATAATACAGTCACACCACAGGGACAGCGACCATGAAGGGCAATACAGTCACACTGCAGGGACAGGGACCATGAAGGGCAATACAGTCACACCACAGGGACAGCGACCATGAAGGACAATACAGTCACACTGCAGGGACAGGGACCATGAAGGATAATACAGTCACACTGCAGGGACATGGACCATGAAGGACAATACAGTCACACCACTGAGACAGGGACCATGAAGGACAATAGTCACACCACAGAGACAGGGACCATGAAGGATAATACAGTCACACTGCAGGGACAGGGACCATGAAGGATAATACAGTCACACTGCAGGGACATGGACCATGAAGGACAATACAGTCACACCACTGAGACAGGGACCATGATGGACAATACAGTCACACCACAGGGACAGGGACCATGAAGGACAATACAGTCACACCACAGGGACATGGACCATGAAGGACAATACAGTCACACCACTGAGACAGGGACCATGATGGACAATACAGTCACACCACAGGGACATGGACCATGAAGGACAATACAGTCACACCACTGAGACAGGGACCATGAAGGGCAATAGTCACACTACAGGGACAGGGACCATGAAGGACAATAGTCACACCACAGGGACAGGGACCATGAAGGGCAATAGTCACACTACAGGGACAGGGACCATGAAGGACAATACAGTCACACCACAGGGACAGGGACCATGAAGGGCAATACAGTCACACCACATGGACAGGGACCATGAAGGACAATACAGTCACACTACAGGGACATGGACCATGAAGGACAATACAGTCACACCACTGAGACAGGGACCATGATGGACAATACAGTCACACCACAGAGACAGGGACCATGAAGGGCAATAGTCACACCACAGGGACAGGGACCATGAAGGACAATACAGTCACACTACAGGGACAGGGACCATGAAGGGCAATAGTCACACCACAGGGACAGGGACCATGAAGGACAATACAGTCACACTACAGGGACAGGGACCATGAAGGGCAATAGTCACACCACAGGGACAGGGACCATGAAGGACAATACAGTCACACCACAGAGACAGGGACCATGAAGGGCAATAGTCACACCACAGGGACAGGGACCATGAAGGACAATACAGTCACACCACTGAGACAGGGACCATGATGGACAATACAGTCACACCACAGAGACAGGGACCATGAAGGGCAATAGTCACACCACAGGGACAGGGACCATGAAGGACAATACAGTCACACTACAGGGACAGGGACCATGAAGGGCAATACAGTCACACCACAGGGACAGGGACCATGAAGGACAATACAGTCACACTACAGGGACAGGGACCATGAAGGGCAATACAGTCACACCACAGGGACAGGGACCATGAAGGACAATACAGTCACACCACAGGGACAGGGACCATGAAGGACAATACAGTCACACCACAGGGACAGGGACCATGAAGGACAATACAGTCACACCACAGGGACAGGGACCATGAAGGACAATACAGTCACACCACAGGGACAGGGACCATGAAGGACAATACAGTCACACTACGGGGACAGGGACCATGAAGGGCAATACAGTCACACCACAGGGACAGGGACCATGAAGGACAATACAGTCACACCACAGGGACAGGGACCATGAAGGACAATACAGTCACACCACAGGGACAGGGACCATGAAGGACAATACAGTCACACTGCAGGGACAGGGACCATGAAGGACAATACAGTCACACCACAGGGACAGGGACCATGAAGGGCAATGCAGTCACACCACAGGGACAGGGACCATGAAGGACAATACAGTCACACCACAGGGACAGGGACCATGAAGGGCAATGCAGTCACACCACAGGGACAGGGACCATGAAGGACAATACAGTCACACCACAGGAACAGGGACCATGAAGGACAATACAGTCACACTACGGGGACAGGGACCATGAAGGACAATAGTCACACCACAGGGACAGGGACCATGAAGGACAATACAGTCACACCACAGGGACAGGGACCATGAAGGACAATACAGTCACACCACAGGAACAGGGACCATGAAGGACAATACAGTCACACTACGGGGACAGGGACCATGAAGGACAATAGTCACACCACAGGGACAGGGACCATGAAGGACAATACAGTCACACCACAGGGACAGGGACCATGAAGGATAATAGTCACACTACAGGGAGAGGGACCATGAAGGCCAATACAGAGACGTGAGGAAACTCACTTCCACCAGGACATCTCCAGCACTGAGGGCTGGTTGCATCAGGACGGTGTCCTCCTCCAGGTGGCGGGGGAAAACAGTAGCGAGGCTGAGGGTGTGGACAGCCTGGCTGGACGCCTTGACTGGGCGGAAGGCGCTGCCGGGGCCCCCGAGCGTGGCACACTGGCCCTGAAAGCCACCCACAGCGCCGTCTGTCAGGCTTCTGCAGGACGGAACCTCCAGCGGGGAGTCCTGCAGCTCCATGACATCGGCGAGGGAGAGGCCAAGGGGCAGCGACACCTGCACGGGCAGCAGCTCCAGCACCTGGCACAGCTGGAACAGGGAGGGGAAGCCCAGCGCCTCCTCCGAGGGCGACTGCCGGGGCGTGGAGAGGAGGGAGCGGGGGGTGGTGAGGGGGAGGGGGGGCCCGTGATGGGCAGAGGAGAAATGGGGTGGGGGTTGACCCTGGGAGAACCTCTGGTCGCGGGGCAGGGTGTGTGAGCCTGGCCACCCCACACTGGCATACTGGCCCTGGGTGGGCCCCGAGGACACCCAGGGCTGCGCCCCCTGAACCAAAGCCAAGGACCCCAGGGGCAGGGCCTCCACCGAGCGGGACAGGGGGGGGGCAGCAGTTAGCTCCAGGGGTTGGGGGATCCTGGAGGCGGTGTTCCAGCTCCGCCGATCTCCTGCCTTGAAATCTGCCATCTCTCCTTGGCCCCAGGGTGCACCCTGCCTGTCCTCCATCATGTCTGGCCTGGGGTGGCCACCCACAAAGCCCACAGAGGATGGCTTGACTGGGGTGGGCCTGGTGGAGGTGGTGCTCAGGTTCTCTGCCAAAATCCTGGGAGGGTTGACTCCCCCATCGAGGGTGATGCTCCTGTCTGAGGGTTTCCGTTGGAAGTCCACAGAGTCTTCGTCACGTGACCTGCTAAGCTGCTCAGGTCCAACACTGTTCTTCTGGGAAGCTCGGGACCCCAAGCTAAACTGGGAGGAGTTGTCACTTGAAGTTCTAGGATCCACACTCAGCTGTCTATCACTGCTCCCTGTCCTGGCCCCTCCATGGTGAGAAGTGTGGGTGTGTTGCGACGTTGAGTCCTGATGATGCTGTGACTTTGAACCTTGATAATGCCATGACCTTGAATCCAAATGCTGTGACCTTGAATCCAGATGCTGTGACCTTGAATCTGGATGCTGTGACCTCGAGTCCTGATGCTGTGACCTTGAATTATGATGCTGTGACCTTGGATCTATATGTTGTGACCTTGGATCTAAATGTTGTGACCTTGGATCCATACGTTGTGACCTTGCATCATGATTCCGTGCTGGAGTGGGGCCAGGGTGATGACTGGAGTCTCTGGCCAGCACCGCACCTTGCTGGGGGCCCTGCACGGAGTCCTGGGACCTCCACTGACCCGGGGCTGACCCTGACCCCTCATTGGCATGGGGGGGCTGGGCATCGCCAGTCCTCACACCAGCATGCCCTTGGGACCGGCGCTGGAAGGCCGCATGCTCGCCCCCACCACCAGAGCTCTGTCTGAAGGTGTGGTGGTGTCCCTGACTTTGTCTCTTGGCCCACTCACCCTGACTGCCGCTGTTCACACCAGCTTCGTGGTCAGCTTGCAACCTCGCATTGGGAAAGTGTGTGGGCACTGTGTTCTCATAGTGGGGCTGGTGCTTGGAGGAGCTGTGGTGCTGGCCGCTGGAGGGACCGGGGGGCGGGCCTTGCCTGTGACTAGAGGACTGGCGGTGACCCATGGAAGCAGGGCCATGCATTGAGTGGTGTTGGAGCTTGGAGCGCCCGTCCCCCTCCCCACCGGTGTTGTAGCCCGAGTCCAGCACACTGCTCTGGGGAGTGAGGGGCAGCTGGGTGGTGTCCATGCTGTTGTCGCCAGCAGCAAAGGGCAGGTCACTCCCGCCTGACAAGCTGGAGGCCATCCTGAAGCCACTTGGGGCTGAAGCTCCCTTCACATTATGCTCTTGCTGTGGTAGCGGCTTCCTGTAGCTCTGCTCCACTGACCTCTCATCAGGAAAACTTTGGCCCCCGACTTTGTTCCACATTTCTGGGGCACCATGGGACATGGATTTTGACACATCAGCCGGGAAGTTTCTCTTGCCATCAGTCCTGCCTCCAGCACTGGCAGCCTGCGCTCCGCCAGCCTTGGTGCCATGCAGCCTGGAACACTGACTGCTGGAAGACGGCAAACTCTGGGCTGTGAGCGGCCAGGGTCCAGAGTGAGACACAAAGTTCTGAGGGGCTGTGTCACTGTTGGTGGAGGCTGAGGGCCCCGATGTCCTCACCTCTCCAGGGCCCGCAGCCCCTCCAGAGGCACTGGAGATGGAGGAAGTTTGGGGCGAGTTGCTCTGGGCAGTCATGCGAGAGCGCATTAGCTCCGTAAAGCGCTTGATGCGCTCACTGGCCTCAGAGATGGGCACCCAGGGGAGAGATCGGCGAGATCGGGCGGAAGTGGTGGAGGTGGCGTCGCTCTGCTGACTGCTGCTGGACCAACGCCCATTCTCGCTGCCCGGGGGACTGCCCTGCCCCTCGGGCCACTCGGCCTGCCCCTGCCGCCTGCAGGTCGCCCCGCCCCTGGCACTGGAGTTAGAGACGGCGCCATCACTTGCAGCTTTCATTCCACCTCCAGGACCATTCCCAGGTCTGTCTTTGGCAGAGATGCCATTCCGCCCTGACCTTTGCCCTGACCTTTGCCCTGTCGCACCACGGTGCAATGGTGGGGTATTGCAGGCACGGTCTGTCCGGAGACCGTCCCGACTTTCCAAGCCTGCTGGCAGGGCAGAAGCCAGGCTGAGCTCGCTGTCTGCCTTGCGCTGCCCCACCACAGACAGTGTCAGGCCGGTGCACAGGTCCCCGAGGCTGTGGGCACGGGAAGTGTCTTGCATCCTGGACCCGGCTGCTGTCCATTTCTGCCTGCGTGGGGTTGCCTGGGGGAGTGGGCAGTCTAAGGGCCCTGTCTCTGTGACGGTGGGCAGTGTGGAGACGTCCAGACAGCTGTGGTGATGGGGTGGCCCCTTCCTGCCCAGCCTGCCATTGTTGTTGTTGATCTCCACCTTGCCTCTCACCGCCTTGCCACCCACGTAGCCTGGCACGCCATGCTCCGACTTCATCTCCTTCCCACTCAGCAAGTAACCCCAGCTGTTGCCCGTCACTTCCTGTGTCCTTGACCTTGCTACAGTCTTGTCTGACCCAGAGTCATTTTTCCGACGCCACTGAAAAAGGCAAAACAACAATGAATAGATTCAAGAAAGAAGGAAGGAAATAAGGAAGGAAGTTTGTTTTATGGCCTTCCAGCATTTATGGACTACGTATGGCCAATGAGAAGACAAATCACAGGAAGTGGTTGGAGTTAAGAGCCAATCAAGGCTTGCTTTCCCAAGCTATTTGCCTGCTACAAGACAACGCCCATCCCGAGAGAGACCATACCCTGTGCTTGTGCTTCTGAGAGTCGTTGGAAAGAGTGCCATCAAGCTGCCGGTTGAGTCCTGCGTCCGACACGTTCAGGTTGGCCCAGCTGTGTGCCTTCAGCATCTGCAACCACATCAAAGCAAGGCCTGATGAAGAAACTTTCCTGCGTTGCTGATGTTTCTCATTTTCTACCTGGTCCAACATGCTGTATGTCCACTTGTCTGTGTGAGTGATTCCCCTACCCACTGTCTACCTAGACTGTGATCACTGCTGACATCTACAACACACAGTGTCTGTGCGAGTGATTCCCCTACCCACTGTCTACCTAGACTGTGATCACTGCTGACATCTACAACACACAGTGTCTGTGTGAGTGATTCCCCTACCCACTGTCTACCTAGACTGTGATCACTGCTGACATCTACAACACACAGTGTCTGTGTGAGTGATTCCCCTACCCACTGTCTACCTAGACTGTGATCACTGCTAACATCTACAACACACAGTGTCTGTGTGAGTGATTCCCCTACCCACTGCTGTCTACCTAGACTGTGATCACTGCTGACATCTACAACACACAAACTGAGTGAGTGATTCCTCTACCCACTGTCTACCTAGACTGTGATCACTGCTGACATCTACAACACACAGTGCGTGTGTGAGTCATTCCTCTACCCACTGTCTACCTAGACTGTGATCACTGCTGACATCTACAACACACAAACTGAGCGAGTGATTCCTCTACCCACTGTCTACCTAGACTGTGATCACTGCTGACATCTACAACACACAGTGTCTGTGTGAGTGATTCCCCTACCCACTGTCTACCTAGACTGTGATCACTGCTGACATCTACAACACACAGTGTCTGTGTGAGTGATTCCTCTACCCACTGTCTACCTAGACTGTGATCACTGCTGACATCTACAACACACAGTGTCTGTGTGAGTGATTCCTCTACCCACTGTCTACCTAGACTGTGATCACTGCTGACATCTACAACACACAGTGTCTGTGTGAGTGATTCCCCTACCCACTGTCTACCTAGACTTTGATCACTGCTCCCTCAGAGATGTCCTTCTATTTCTCCATTTGGGGCTTGGCAGTCTTAACAACTCCTATACCAAAAATTAATGGACAACTCCTTCAACAAAAACTAATGGGCGACTCCCACATGAAATTCTTAATGGAGCAGATTTGGCCACACCAAAGATCTCATTGTCAGGCACTAAAGGAAGCGACACTCCTGTCTACAATATGTTTATCTTTCCTCCTTTGACACCATTCACCTCTCCATGGCAACGGCGGCAGTGGCACACCATAACCCCAGACTGTACACGTACTGCTGTCTGTGAGGGAGGGTCAATGCAACACCTAGAGGTCATTGCTGTATCATGAAATTCACTACCCGAACCCTGGACCACAGCTGCCATCTGGCAAAAATTGCGTCCAACATCAGCATGGCCTTACACAGGAGGAAGCCACAATCACCTTGTCTGCACGTTTGGAACGCTTGATGAGAATTAGGGACTTCTCTTCAATCTGCACTCCGTCCAGCACTTCCAGCACTCCACTGGTGTCTGGCAGGAATACGTACACTGTAAGATACAAGATACAAGATACAAGATACTTTATTGTCCTCATTGTACAAGGAAATTCGTTTTGTCGGTGGCAAAAACATAATACATACATACAAAAACAGAAACGTACAAGGGGTACACTGTAAGACGAGGCATACACTGTAAGACGAGGCATACACTGTAAGACGAGGCATACACTGTAAGACGAGGCATACACTGTGAGACGAGTCATACACTGTGAGACGAGGCATACACTGTGAGACGAGGAGTACGTTGTAAGACAAGGGGTACACTGTGAGACGAGGGGTACACTGTAAGACGAGGGGTACACTGTAAGACGAGGGGGACACTGTATGACGAGGAGTACACTTTAAGACAAGGTGTACACTGTAAGACGAGGAGTACACTGTAAGAAAGAAGTACACTGTAAGACAAGGTGTACACTGTAAGATGAGGAGTACACTTTAAGACAAGGTGTACACTTTAAGACGAGGGGTACACTGTAAGAAAAGAAGTACACTGTAAGACAAGGTGTACACTGTAAGACGAAAGGTACACTGTAAGACGAGGTGTACACTGTAAGACGAGGAGTACACTTTAAGACAAGGTGTACACTGTAAGACAAGGTGTACACTGTAAGACGAGGAGTACACTTTAAGACGAGGTGTACACTTTAAGACGAGGTGTACACTTTAAGACGAGGTGTACACCGTAAGACAAGGAGTACACTGTAAGACAAGGAGTACACTGTAAGACAAGGAGTACACCGTAAGACAAGAAGTACACTGTAAGACAAGGAGTACACCGTAAGACAAGGAGTACACTGCAAGATGAGGTGTACACTGTAAGAAAAGAAGTACACTGTAAGAAAATAAGTACACTGTAAGAAAAGAAGTACACTGTAAGACAAGGTGTACACTGTAAGACAAGGGGTACAAGGGACACAGTATCATCCCCCACCACACATCAATGCTGGACACAAAAGCAGTACAAGGGACTCAGTATCATCCCCCACCACACATCAATGCTGGACACAAAAGCAGTACAAGGGACTCAGTATCATCCCCCACCACACATCAATGCTGGACACAAAAGCAGTACAAGGGATGCAGTATCATCCCCCACCACACATCAATGCTGGACACAAAAGCAGTACAAGGGACGCACTATCATCCCCCACCACACATCAACACTGTCAGCATCATCTCCCACCACACATCAATGCTGGACACAAAAGCAGTACTAGGGACTCAGTATCATCCCCCACCACACATCAATGCTGGACACAAAAGCAGTACAAGGGACGCAGTATCATCCCCCACCACACATCAATGCTGGACACAAAAGCAGTACAAGGGACACAGTATCATCTCCCACCACACATCAATGCTGGACACAAAAGCAGTACAAGGGATGCAGTATCATCTCCCACCACACATCAATGCTGGACACAAAAGCAGTACAAGGGACGCAGTATCATCCCCCACCACACATCAATGCTGGACACAAAAGCAGTACAAGGGATGCAGTATCATCCCCCACCACACATCAATGCTGGACACAAAGCAGTACAAGGGATGCAGTATCATCCCCCACCACACATCAATGCTGGACACAAAAGCAGTACAAGGGATGCAGTATCATCTCCCACCACACATCAATGCTGGACACAAAAGCAGTACAAGGGACACAGTATCATCTCCCACCACACATCAATGCTGGACACAAAAGCAGTACAAGGGACACAGTATCATCCCCCACCACACATCAATGCTGGACACAAAAGCAGTACAAGGGATGCAGTATCATCCCCCACCACACATCAATGCTGGACACAAAAGCAGTACAAGGGACACAGTATCATCTCCCACCACACATCAATGCTGGACACAAAAGCAGTACAAGGGATGCAGTATCATCTCCCACCACACATCAATGCTGGACACAAAAGCAGTACAAGGGATGCAGTATCATCTCCCACCACACATCAATGCTGGACACAAAAGCAGTACAAGGGACGCAGTATCATCCCCCACCACACATCAATGCTGGACACAAAAGCAGTACAAGGGATGCAGTATCATCCCCCACCACACATCAATGCTGGACACAAAGCAGTACAAGGGATGCAGTATCATCCCCCACCACACATCAATGCTGGACACAAAAGCAGTACAAGGGATGCAGTATCATCTCCCACCACACATCAATGCTGGACACAAAAGCAGTACAAGGGATGCAGTATCATCCCCCACCACACATCAATGCTGGACACAAAAGCAGTACAAGGGACTCAGTATCATCTCCCACCACACATCAATGCTGGACACAAAAGCAGTACAAGGGACTCAGTATCATCCCCCACCACACATCAATGCTGGACACAAAAGCAGTACAAGGGATGCAGTATCATCTTCCACCACACATCAATGCTGGACACAAAAGCAGTACAAGGGACACAGTATCATCCCCCACCACACATCAACACTGTCAGCATCATCCCCCACCACACACCAATGGAGGACAGAAAAGTCTACGAGGGACTGACCATGCCCACGGCTGTTCCCCACGGCCACCGTGCACTTGCCACTCTTGCTGCCTTTGCACAGGAGAGAGTTCTGCACAGCACGCGTCACCTGAGCTGCCGTGTCCCGGGCCCCAACGTAGACAGCCCCGCAGCCAGTCTGTAGACAGCAATACAGTTTGTGTGTTACAGCAATAGGGTCTGTGTGTTACAACAATGTAGCATGTGTGTTACAGCAATAGGGTATGTGCGTTGCAGCAATAGGGTCTGTGTGTTGCAGCAATAAGGTAATATAGATGCCAGCATCACCTCCACTTCCCGAGCTGTCATCTCCACCGTTGAATCCTCTTGCTCATAGATCTTAATTTCATCTAAATAACATGAGTAGTATTTATTCATACTCCTGTCTATCACAGTCTGAGAAATCTTCTCACTGTCTGGCAAAAATGAGACACAAATGCTGTCCGGAATACAACGCAACGAGTCAGTCGGCGTTAGAGTGGAAGCCATTTTGCCGCCTGCATGTGATACCACGCGAGCTACAGCGAGAAAGGGGCGTGGCTGTGGACGGGTCAATAACAAACTTGAAACAGCCACAACCTCTATTTATTTCATGGCATCTTCTTCTGGACATTCCTCATTAAGTTAAGTCCTCCTTCATGCATGCATTCACTCCTTCAAACTCATCCCCAATAAGATCCCTCTCTCCATTTTCATCTGTCCCAAAGCCGCCCTAGCTACTCCAATGTCAGTGTCCCTGTCTTCAGGTGCTTCACTCCTGACTTCTCAGTGTCTCCAGGTGCTTCACCCCTGACTTCTCAGTGTCCCTGTCTTCAGGTGCTTCACCCCTGACTTCTCAGTGTCTCCAGGTGCTTCACCCCTGACTTCTCAGTGTCTTCAGGTGCTTCACTCCTGACTTCTCAGTGTCCCTGTCTTCAGGTGCTTCACCCCTGACTTCTCAGTGTCTTCAGGTGCTTCACCCCTGACTTCTCAGTGTCTTCAGGTGCTTCACTCCTCACTTCTCAGTGTCCCTGTCTTCAGGTGCTTCACCCCTGACTTCTCAGTGTCTTCAGGTGCTTCACTCCTGACTTCTCAGTGTCTTCAGGTGCTTCACCCCTGACTTCTCAGTGTCTTCAGGTGCTTCACCCCTGACTTCTCAGTGTCTTCAGGTGCTTCACTCCTCACTTCTCAGTGTCCCTGTCTTCAGGTGCTTCACCCCTGACTTCTCTGAAGTTCTCAGTGTCTTCAGGTGCTTCACCCCTGACCTCTCAGTGTCTTCAGGTGCTTCACTCCTGACTTCTCAGTGTCTTCAGGTGCTTCCCCCTGACTTCTCAGTGTCCCTGTCTTCAGGTGCTTCACCCCTGACTTCTCAGTGTCTTCAGGTGCTTCACTCCTGACTTCTCAGTGTCCCTGTCTTCAGGTGCTTCACCCCTGACTTCTCAGTGTCTTCAGGTGCTTCACCCCTGACTTCTCAGTGTCTTCAGGTGCTTCACCCCTGACTTCTCAGTGTCTTCAGGTGCTTCACCCCTGATCTCTCAGTGTCTTCAGGAGCTTCACCCCTGACTTCACAGTGTCTTCAGGTGCTTCACTCCTGACTTCTCAGTGTCCCTGTCTTCAGGTGCTTCACCCCTGACTTCTCAGTGTCCCTGTCTTCAGGTGCTTCACCCCTGACTTCTCAGTGTCCCTGTCTTCAGGTGCTTCACCCCTGACTTCTCAGTGTCTTCAGGTGCTTCACCCCTGACTTCTCAGTGTCTTCAGGTGCTTCACCCCTGACTTCTCAGTGTCTTCAGGTGCTTCACCCCTGACTTCTCAGTGTCTTCAGGTGCTTCACCCCTGACTTCTCAGTGTCTTCAGGTGCTTCACCCCTGACTTCTCAGTGTCTTCAGGTGCTTCACTCCTGACTTCTCAGTGCCCCTGTCTTCAGGTGCTTCACCCCTGACTTCTCAGTGTCCCTGTCTTCAGCTAGCTAGACACGCACAGGCCACACAGCTAGCTAGAAATCCACAGGCCACACAGCTAGCTAGACACATACAGGCCACACGTCTAGCTAGACACACACAAACAGGTCACACAGCTAGCTAGACACACACATGCCACACAGCTAGCAAGACACACACATACCACACAGCTAGCTAGACACACACAGGCCACACAGCTAGCTAGACACAAACAGGTCACACAGCTAGCTAGACACACACAAACAGGCCACACAGCTAGCTAGACACACAAAAACAGGCCACACAAGCTAGCTAGACACACACAGGCCACACAGCTAGCTAGACACAAAAACATGCCACACAAGCTAGCTAGACACACACAGGCCACACAGCTAGCTAGACACACACAGGCCACACATCAAGCTAAACACATATTTGCCATACAGCTAGCTAGACACACACAGGCCACACGTCTAGCTAGACACACACAAACAGGTCACACAGCTAGCTAGACACACACAGGCCACACAGCTAGCAAGACACACACATGCCACACAGCTAGCTAGACACACACAGGCCATACAGCTAGCTAGACACAAACAGGTCACACAGCTAGCTAGACACACACAAACAGGCCACACAGCTAGCTAGACACACAAAAACAGGCCACACAGCTAGCTAGACACACACAGGCCACACAGCTAGCTAGACACACACAGGCCACACAGCTAGCTAAGCTCTCCATTCAGGCCACTCCGATTTCCGCCAGAGGAGGCCCCTGGTTGTAACAGCCCAGGGCAGTGCCTTAAGTCAATGCTGGCTTACACCGTCTTTTGTGGCAATGACCAAATCTTACTCTGCTAAGCCAAATGTAATTATGTGAACAGACCGTCCACTGGAGCATGCACAGCACATACAGAGAGGGGCGTACGTGTGGCACACAGGGTAACAACACCAGTGGTGCCCTGGTCAAAACTGCTCCTAGTCCTTCAGTCAAACACGAGGACTATTCAACTCGTGGTGGTCGTTTGTCAACATCTAGATGGCTAACCATAAACATCAAGTTAGATTTGCCAGCCACACTTTTTTTTCCCCTTGTAGCCATGCAAATTGTCCTTGTTGTAAATAGCTCCTCACGAATATTCACGTCCAACTTGTCACGTATTTTATCCCCCCCCCCCCTCTCTCTCTCTCTCTCTCTCTCTCTCTCTCTCTCTCTCTCTCTCTCTCTCTCTCTCTCTCTCTCCATTCTTCACATATGCTTACTTCAGGCCACCCCTGGCTGAACTATTGGAGGGGTTCCGGCTGATTGGGGGTGGGGGAGTAGGGGAGGGAGTGTACACCAAGAGGCTTTGGCCTGCATGTATGTTATTTGCTTTTAACATTTGGATGTTTAGAAAATTGTTTTTTATGTATAATTATGTCATTGTAGTCTCTTCAAGTTCCATATTTAAAATTTGTTTCTCTGGTACACTATCTACCCATTTTAGTATGTACATGTATAAGGCCAAAAAAAAAAATTGGTGTGGTTAAGGTAACATAGCCAAAAAAAATAGGGTAGGTAGGTCGGCAATAACTTTTTTTTTTTTAACTTTTTATTTCTCGTGGAAACCAAATTAAACCTACTCGACTTGGAAATAAGTGTGCGAACAGACAGAGGATATTCCCTTTGAACAATTTTGACTTAACTTCTCTTGGAAAATTTATGTAAAGAAAAGCATTGACTTACCAGTGAAGATATGGCCAGACCTGGGTACCCCAAATTTTGCCTCAGCGTACTCACTGGTTCAGATATGCGTATTTTTTTAAAACTGTGCGTATTTTTTGCGCGGACCGACAATTTCAAAAATGCAGCTTTTGATTTGCAAACAAAGAGGCAATGCAAGTGAAGAGTTATCTCCCCCTTGACCGCTGCATCCCGCAGCGCGCCTGAACTGATTTTGGCCTCTTTGCTCTATGTATTTTCACTTGGGAATCATTCTCGTTTATGAACACTGCTGCAGTTTCCCGAAATCTCATATTCTACGAGAGAAAGAGAGAGAGAGAGAGAGAGAGAGAGAGAGAGAGAGAGAGAGAGAGAGAGAGAGAGAGAGAGACAGAGAGAGAGAGAGAGAGACAGAGAGAGAGAGAGGACAGAGAGAGAGAGAGAGAGAGAGACAGAGAGAGAGACAGAGAGAGAGACAGACAGAGAGAGACAGAGAGAGAGACAGAGACTTAGAGAGAGAGAGAGACAGAGAGAGACAGAGAGAGACAGAGAGACAGACAGAGAGACAGAGAGAGAGACAGAGACAGAGAGACAGAGAGAGAGACAGAGAGAGAGAGACAGAGAGAGAGACAGAGACAGAGACTTAGACAGAAGAGAGCAGAGGAGAGAGACAGGAAAGAGAGAGAAGAGACAGAGAGAGACAGAGACAGAGACGAGAAGAGAGACGAGAGAGAGA
>JAWQFJ010002289.1:103242-128242 GCA_034096865.1 Theodoxus fluviatilis
TCTTTGCAAACCTTCCTCCTTAGTGCATACTTTGGATGAGATTATAGTCTTACGTATCTGTCCAGAATACTGATGGAATCAACATGATGAGCCTTATCATCTATCTCCTTGTGCTGTCCCTAGCTTGTCTGTAACACTTAGCATGTTTGTATGTTCTCCTGTCTCCCCATACTGTGTCATGCTGTATACTCAAGAGTGTTGTCCCTAGCTTGTCTGTAACACTTAGCATGTTTGTATGTTCTCCTGTCTTCCCATACTGTGTCATGCTCTGAACTGGAGTGGTTTTTAATTGTCATTCTCTTCCTCTCTGCTTCAGCCTGGACAACGTCTTAGTGTCTCTCTATGCCCTGGAGGAGCTTGACCTGAGTCACAATGCACTGAGTGACCTCATGTCTGGATCCTTCAAGGCCCAGACTCGACTCTGGCGCCTCAAACTGGACGGGAACCGGCTTCAGAGCCTGCACGGCTACATCTTGCAGGGGCTGCAGAGCCTGCAGGTGCTGTCTCTGCGCAACTGCAACCTGCTCAACATCAACTCCAACTTGTTCAGTGTCACCCGCTCTCTCTCCAAGCTGGATCTTGGCCAGAACCACATCAGCGTGCTCCCCAGCTCTCAGGACTTCCGGAACATTCCCTCGCTCCGTGAGCTGTACCTGGACAACAACGAGATCACCAGTCTGGACGATGCACAGTTTTCTGGTATCACCTTGGACACCCTGGACCTGTCACACAACCGGATTACGCAGATCAACCAGGCTTCATTCACCTTCTTCAACGTCAGGCATCTGGACCTCAGCTACAACATGATCTATGCCGTGTCTGAGAGTTTCCTTAGACCCACTGCTCCCCAGCTTGAGGAGTTGAACCTGGCCAACAACCCTCTTCGGGAGATCCCCCTCAAAGCATTTGAAGGTCTCTACCGACTCGAGTCCCTCAACGTCTCGTCCTGCTCCCTGGAAGAGCTGGAGGGCTTCCTGTTCCGGGACGTGAAGACCCTGAAGATCCTGGATCTCTCCAGGAACCACCTCCAGAACCTCCCGGCAGCCATGCTGGAGGATTTCAACCAGCTGGACCTTCTCTCCATCAGCAACAACTTCTGGCACTGCGACTGCCACATCAAGCCTCTGCACCAGTGGCTGCAGAGCAAGGCAGCTGCCATGGTGCTGGGATGCACAGGAGGAGTGAGCCGACAGTGCACCCAGCTGCGCTGCACAACCCCGGCCCATACCTTGGATGTGGACATCATTGACCTTGACAGCAAAGCCATCACCGAGTGCCAGGTTCAGGTTTCATCTGGACAGCTGCCCGGAGGGACGCAGGCGGCAATCGTGGTGTCCTGCATGGTCTTCGCCCTCATTCTCCTCATCATCACCATTTGTCTGTGGAAGCGAGGCCGCACTCACAAGGGTCTGAAGGCTGCTTGCATTCGAGAAAACGACAGCTGTGAAGAGGACGAGCGCATGCGGAAAGTGAGACCGTTCCTAGATGTGGACAGCCATTCACTGAATGAGTCAGATAAGAGCTATGTTTTCAGGAAGTATTTCAAGACGATGGTGCCGGGTGCAGGGCTGACGAGTGGAGGAAGCGTGTCGTACACGCAGACATCACAGCGAGACGTGGACAGCATGTACTCCTCCCAGCCCTCTCTCTACAGCAAAAGCTTGACTATGGGCATAGAGTCCACTGTCTAGCTTGGCATGGAATTCAGTCTCCTGCTCCTTCCATCAGCTAGGACGTTGCCTCGGGTTACAAGAGCACATATTGCTTGAGAAATAGCCCAAGAAACAGTTTGGATCTTGATTTTATTCATCTTCAAAACCATGAGTAAGCTTTTTAAGATGACTCCTGATGAAGCCACAAGTGGGTTTGTCGAGTCTCTGTGTGAAAACCAGTGTCTGCTGTGGAGTGCAGTAGGTCTGACCGAGGCAAACCCACACAATCAATGTGTTCTGCACAAAAGACTGTTGATTGATGACAATGCAAATATGCATCATCAAGCCTTTAACTAACCTTGTGTGTCTGTGTGTGTGTGTGGCTTGCAGCATACTGTGATTGCAGCATCCATACCCCCAAGGGTTTTGACAACATTTGATTTGTCTTTCAAAGGACTGAGCAACTCCGCTGTTCTGTGATGCTCCTGAAAACCTTTGGGATTGGATTTTCAAGCTGAAAATGTCCTGTCGCAAGTGACAAACATGTCATGGAATGAAACAGTCCTATTTCAGACTGTATATGTCATGTTATGGCTTGTATGACATTGACAGGGATGTTGTGTGTGTGCATGTCACTTACTTCAGGGAACAGACCTTGAGAATGATCTTCCCCATGCTGTAACCTGTGTGGTGTGTAGCATTGGTCACTTCCTGCATGTTTCAGCAGGATTTTTCCCATTTTGGGAGAGAAACTACAGAATGGCATCCTGATGCTCAAACATATCCAGTAAAAGTAGTTTGATGCTGAAGTACATCATTCTAATGCTTCATTTTATGTCCAGTTGAACCATTTGTCTTCACGATGAAACTAAATTGATTGGAAAAGAAGCATCTGGTGGCTGGACTGATCCAAAGAGTGCAAGGTAACCCATGGCCAGAGCAGCTTCATGCTCAGATGGAGCCCCTGGCTGCTGGTCTTTCAGGGCCTGCTCCAGTAGCTCAGTCGGGGGCAGTCCTTAGCAGTCACAGAGGCTACCGGGCGACATCGAGATAGGGTCAGATCACTAATCACATAGCATGAAGCAGGGGGACTTGGTGATAGCAGTTTGATCCTGGTCTGATGCTGGCTGGAAGTATTAAGACTTTGACAAAGTGTGTTATTTTCTTCAGTCATGGTCAGGATTTGACTGTATCAAGATGGTTCCTTGGAAGAAGTGTCAGCACCAGCTAATTCATTGAGACTCCTTGTGAGAAATGCTGCAAAGTGCCTCTGAGAGTTCATTTTTCAGACAGTGTTCCTCTTTGCAAACTTAAAAGTTGAATTATGAGATTTCCCTCTGTTTTTTAGTGTTTTGAGAAGCTTCACATCATTCATAACCATCTCTTTGACACAGACTGATCATTGTTGTAACTCGCGGATTGCAAATTTGTGTGTTGTTTTATGTTCTCTGTGAGAAAACAAATGCTTGATTGCTGCTTTAGTCTTAAAGCTTGCTGAGGTACCCATGAGGAAGAATCACACCTGTGTATGTTCATACCTATATATACATACTTTGAAATAATCTGGCCTAGCAAGATTTTCAAAGTAATGATTGAACGAATGCCTACATAAATGAATGTAAAGGTGTTAATGGATATTATTTCATTATTCCATCTCTCTTTTCACAAAATGTTCAACTTTGTTACTTGGATGAAAACATTATCTCCAAGAACTGTTGATAATGGGTTTGTTATTATCTTCTCCCTTTTTATGAGGATCTCTGAAACTTACCGCAACTCGAAGCATGCTGAGAGTGCAAACCTCCACCAAGGAAGCCACCAAATTTATTCAAAATCCGTTTTGAACTTATTGAGTAATTTTGCACACAGAATAACAAACAAAGCAATGCACACACTGCGAGAAACACATAACAAAGCTGCTTAATTCAGGCAGTGTGTTCTACTTGCTGGGCCAGACGCTACATGATGGTGCAGGTTATCTTATAGCGCTGCTAGTGGTTCATGTAGGTGAGCCTGCGATTCGGCCTGTAGAATTTAAGGCGTTGTTCCACTCAACTCTTGAATGTTAGTTTTTCTCACCTTACAGCAGCTGAATTAACGGCAGCTCATCCATGGCCTGTATAATTCAGGCAGCATGTTCTGCTAGCCAGGCCTGATCCTACACAGTTTTGTTAATTTTAGCGTCTGCTGGCTGTCTCTGAGTGAGGAATCCCTATGCTGGCTTGCTGCATATACTGGCCTGCAGTGCTGGGATAAAATCTATTTATGGTTCCAATTCCAGACCAGATGACAGATAACCTCCAAAATATAACAGATTGTTCCTTGGGTGAAATCCTGACTTAGCACCAAATTTCATCTGAATCCTTTTTGAACTTCTTCAGTTATTTTGCAAGAGAATAACAAACTAATTCATGTATACACCAACCAACCGAATAAGATAACTTCCTTGGTGGAGGTAAAGATGCTGTCTAACTCACAGGATTAAGTTCATCACAGCAGCCTTGCACATATTATCTTTTACTCCTCAATAGCATGCTTTTGTTGTTTTATTTTGAAGAATAGCACCTTTTGCCCGATTTGCTGGGACAAAATAAATATCAGGTTTAAGCTGATAATTTCTTAAAGATGTGCTCAGCTAAACTTATTTTGAACAAAACATGAATAGTCTGCACAAAACGGTAATTTTTAGGCAAATAACAGCAATAACTTTTTTATAAGCATTATCTTGCTACAAACAATTAGCACCTGTGCTTGGCTGGTGGGGAGTGGGGCAGGGTTGTATATGAGATGTGTATCAATTTTTGTGCTTAGATCCATTTTGCCAAGTTGCAAAAAACACTTAATGTCCATACCCTGTCTCACTTGATTTTTCCTTTTGAGTGAATTGTTAATACTCTGATCATGGTGCTTCCATTCATTGGCACACACAGTGATTTGAGGTCATGTACATTCCAGATGGACAAAAGAAGGAATGATATATGAAAACAGTACATGCTTAAGTTCCTTCCAAACTGAACAATATACTTCCGCCAAGCCTTTCTGAAAATGTAAAGAAGAAACAAGAATATTCTAGGGTCAGCATAATATGGCATATAGAAATATCAAAGCTGTACCTCATGAGGTGCTAGTGAAAGAAACAGGTGTCAAGAAGTGAATACAGCCAGTTTTGTAGAAGCTTGAAGCTAACTGTCTGTTTCCTCTTTCCTTCTCAACACTCTAACTCACACAACTAGGTTGAGTTTGTCAGTTTTGTGCATGACTGAGTGAGATAGAAAAATATTCAGTCCTTGATCACTGCGCAGTTGAAGAAGACGGAAACATCTGTGCAATGGTGTGACTGTTGGCAGTTCATGCAGAACAAAGGAGACGAGGGAAGCAGTTAAAATGAAATGGAAGCAGAATAATTTAGCTAGGCTTTTGAACATTATGTTTTATTTGTAGAGGTGATTTTTAGTTAGAAGTTGCCTTGCCTTTGTTACACCTAATATAGGCAAGAAGGGGAGGAATCGTGCAATTGTGTACATGTATATCATACCTTCAAGTAAGATTCATGAGAGCAAAACAAACTTTGGATGGCCTAGTAGTCTTCAATAACTCAAAGACTTTTCTCAACATTTGCTCAAAAACTTATGCCAATTTTAGCCTTGTTTCTCATGCATGGTCACAAAGTAGTCATATTCATACGCATACTCATACTCATACTCATACTCATACTCATACTCATACTCATACTCATACTCAAAGTGTGTGAATTTAATACAAGATTATTTCCACACGTTGCAGTCTTGTAGCCTGTGGGGGGATGACAAACACCAAATTAGATTACACCATGTATCTTTCCCTACAGACAAGTTTTTAATTTCTTTTTTAATTTTCATTTTAAAGTGTCTCTCCTGGACTTTTTAACTTTGATAAAAATGTATTCTATTTTGGTAGGTATGAAATTGAGCATTATGAGTATGCATCAGACATAGCTTTTATCATGTCTGCTTTTAACTTCTTCTGCTTCACACTTACTTTGTAGGCTTTGAAGGTTTGTGGACCATATTATACACAAGAGATGTGACATCTTTGAAAATTACATTGTGCATGACACACACTCACTTCACACACACACACACACACACACACACACACACACACACACACACACACACGCACGCACACATGATTACTGCCTATATCTGGATAGGCACAGAAGTATGTGTTGAAACCTTTTGTAAATCAACCACCTGTATAGTTTGTATCAGTGAAGGGCCCATTTTTCATGCAGTTTCTCATGTCTGGAATGGAGCTATGTAATTCCAGGTGAAATGCACCGAGGCTGCATTCATTGAGGCAGAAGGAATTTGAAATCCACATCAGATGTTATGCAGTTTGTTGTTCCTTCCAAGGTTCTTGTCTCAGTTCACTAGTGATGTGTGCAAGGCAGAGTGTGTTATAGACAAAGCACATTTCCAAGTATCTTTCATGTAGCCTTGGGTAATACCCAAGACATTGTGCTCAAGCATTCCATATGCAAATGTATTTCTATAAGCACCATTCCTACTTACATTAATTTTACAAATACTCCACAGATTTACCCAAGATTTATCACTGTTTTGCCGAGCTTTTGTCATTCTTCCACAAAATTATTATATCGCAGCACTCAAGTTTATTACACACACCGGTCTCAGTTGTTTTGTTTGCAGAATAAGCATCTCTGTTCATGTCGGCACCACAGCAAACTACATGGATATGATCATATCCATACTTCACATTTTTATCTTTGACATTCCATGTTGATTAATGCAAATTTTTAACACAGCAAACTCCATGGTTACGTCATTGTGATTGTAAACTTCCTTTTACTGGTCTCAGACTTGCTGAGACCCATAAACTTTCTCATCTCTTACAACATGGCATTCCATATTGTTCATATATCAATGGATTTGGTCATCCATGTTTGGCAATTTGAAATTTGTTCTGTCTGCTAGTTGTTGCAATATTATTCTGGAGATGGGCTGTAATTTTTACTGGTTTCGTCTGTGTGGAGTTATTATTACAATGAAATGAATGTAAAGAATGCATGAAGATGAATTTTAGTCATTTTTAAGACTTGCAAAGAGTTATGTAGACGTGTCAATAACCAAGAGATTTTTTTTCAAGTAATGATATTCATACGTCAAACATTTGCATATTACTGTGTGAAATATTCTTGCAGCATGCGACAGAAATATGCTAATCTCTGACAGAAATGTTCTTGAGTGGTTATTTTATTGGTTAATTTTGTCTATTTGTGCCGTCACTAATGTTTGTTTTACACGAAGACAAATAGGTCTAGAGACTCTGCATTAGGTTTTCTAAATGGGAATACTCTGTATTCTTCTGGAATACATGTGTAGCATTTTGATGGAGTACACTCGGCGCTCTTTACTTTGCAGCAAAAAATTATCAGAGCAGCAGGTATGGTCTAGTTCTTGTCAGCAGGATTCAGAGTGTCAATGAAGCTATGTGTTATCTATTCGCTCATCATTTTCAATAATTTCTAACAAGAAATGCAGTCATAGATGATGTGATATTGTCACACGTGAGAATCTCCTATTACTCTTCCACAAAACTTGTTCATTTTGCTGTATATACATTGGGATAACTTAAGCCTGCTGACTCCTTTTCTGTTTAGTGAAAGTGGCAGTAGTGAGCGTTGATTCGGGGGAGGTGGGTGTGGGATTCAAGTTTCAATATTGTCAACTAGCTCCTAAATCCAACCATCACAAATCAAATTGGATTAAGATACTCTGTGTTCTGAGGCATATGCTGAGCAGAGTTTGTGACACCATTAGGGAGAACAGAGTACATGGAAAACAGTCATTGGGCAGTCCCCACCCTGGAGTAAATCTGGTTACCTGTTAGGGCTAACTTTGGTGCAATTAAACATAGATATAGATGTTGCTTTGAGGCGGAATGGGACTGGACCACTTGCCAGTGCTGGTACCAGGTCTTGTGCATTTTGTCCATTTTCATCGTGTTAGTAGTCAGATGCCAGCAAAGCATTGATGGAGAGACCCAGTTATCCGAGGGTAAAGTTTATATCAATCTGTGTGCAACTCGGGTAGGGATAATGAGATACATCATAAAATGTTTATCTTTAGTGACACAATTTCTGTAAATAGCTTTCTTAATCTGTTTTTTGGAAACTTTTATTTTGTCTCACCGAAAAATATATGCTGATCATCCTGATGATAGCAAAATGGTAACAATTAGAAGTCAAAGATAATTGAACATAATGGCAGATATGGCATCTCCTATACCTACCCATGAAGTGTCATTTATTTCTAATGGATTATAATGCAGTTATGCTTAAATTCCATGGCTAATTTCTAGTGCGTGTTTATTTGTCCCGGTAAAATAAGTTGTGTGTGTGTTCAGTCAGCCTCATTCTTTGAACAGACTCACAGCAGTTTGAATTTTGCCTGGCTTTACAGTTTACTGCTCAGAGAAATAAATATGCAATGTTTTATGCTCCTGTGAAGTGTCATCTTCTTTTATTCACACGCACACACACACACATACACACACACTCTCATATGCATGCATGCACACACATGCATGTATGCATGCATGTACACACACATGATTGCACACATATATGCACACACTCTCATGTACACGCAAACGGCATACTCAGAACACTTGAGGTTTGAATGATCTGAGCATCCATTGCCTATAAATGTAAAGATTCTGTGACTTTGAAGTTCATCTAGAGGCATTGTTATCATTTCAATCATGCTTTTTGCTATCTCGAAAGGAAAGTTTCAACTGGATTAGCTTGTGAAGGGAATTATTACTATCCCTGCATCTTGGTTAGTTTCATGGAGGGCCAGTTACTATAGAACACTCACTCATAAACAATGAATAACCAGGGCCAGTTGCTATAGAACACTCACTCATAAACGGTGAATAACCAAGGCCAGTTGCTATAGAACACTCACTCATAAACGGTGAATAACCAAGGCCAGTTGCTATAGAACACTCATTCATAAACGGTGAATAACCAGGGCCAGGTGCTATAGAACACTCATTCATAAACGGTGAATAACCAGGGCCAGTTGCTATAGAACACTCATTCATAAACGGTGAATAACCAGGGCCAGTTGCTATAGAACACTCATTCATAAACGGTGAATAACCAAGGCCAGTTGCTATAGAACACTCACTCATAAACGGTGAATAACCAAGGCCAGTTGCTATAGAACACTCACTCATAAACGGTGAATAACCAGGGCCAGTTGCTATAGAACACTCACTCATAAACGGTGAATAACCAGGGCCAGTTGCTATAGAACACTCACTCATAAACGGTGAATAACCAGGGCCAGTTGCTATAGAACACTCACTCATAAACGGTGAATAACCAGGGCCAGTTGCTATAGAACACTCACTCATAAACGGTGAATAACCAGGGCCAGTTGCTATAGAACACTCACTCATAAACGGTGAATAACCAGGGCCAGTTGCTATAGAACACTCACTCATAAACGGTGAATAACCAGGGCCAGTTGCTATAGAACACTCACTCATAAACGGTGAATAACCAGGGCCAGTTGCTATAGAACACTCACTCATAAACGGTGAATAACCAGGGCCAGTTGCTATAGAACACTCACTCATAAACGGTGAATAACCAGGGCCAGTTGCTATAGAACACTCACTCATAAACGGTGAATAACCAGGGCCAGTTGCTATAGAACACTCACTCATAAACGGTGAATAACCAGGGCCAGTTGCTATAGAACACTCACTCATAAACGGTGAATAACCAGGGCCAGTTGCTATAGAACACTCACTCATAAACGGTGAATAACCAGGGCCAGTTGCTATAGAACACTCACTCATAAACGGTGAATAACCAGGGCCAGTTGCTATAGAACACTCACTCATAAACGGTGAATAACCAGGGCCAGTTGCTATAGAACACTCACTCATAAACGGTGAATAACCAGGGCCAGTTGCTATAGAACACTCACTCATAAACGGTGAATAACCAGGGCCAGTTGCTATAGAACACTCACTCATAAACGGTGAATAACCAGGGCCAGTTGCTATAGAACACTCACTCATAAACGGTGAATAACCAGGGCCAGTTGCTATAGAACACTCACTCATAAACGGTGAATAACCAGGGCCAGTTGCTATAGAACACTCACTCATAAACGGTGAATAACCAGGGCCAGTTGCTATAGAACACTCACTCATAAACGGTGAATAACCAGGGCCAGTTGCTATAGAACACTCACTCATAAACGGTGAATAACCAGGGCCAGTTGCTATAGAACACTCACTCATAAACGGTGAATAACCAGGGCCAGTTGCTATAGAACACTCACTCATAAACGGTGAATAACCAGGGCCAGTTGCTATAGAACACTCACTCATAAACGGTGAATAACCAGGGCCAGTTGCTATAGAACACTCACTCATAAACGGTGAATAACCAGGGCCAGTTGCTATAGAACACTCACTCATAAACGGTGAATAACCAGGGCCAGTTGCTATAGAACACTCACTCATAAACGGTGAATAACCAGGGCCAGTTGCTATAGAACACTCACTCATAAACGGTGAATAACCAGGGCCAGTTGCTATAGAACACTCACTCATAAACGGTGAATAACCAGGGCCAGTTGCTATAGAACACTCACTCATAAACGGTGAATAACCAGGGCCAGTTGCTATAGAACACTCACTCATAAACGGTGAATAACCAGGGCCAGTTGCTATAGAACACTCACTCATAAACGGTGAATAGCCAGGGCCAGTTGCTATAGAACACTCACTCATAAACAATGAATAACCAGGGCCAGTTGCTATAGAACACTCACTCATAAACGGTGAATAACCAGGGCCAGTTGCTATAGAACACTCGCTCATAAACGGTGAATAGCCAGGGCCAGGTGCTATAGAACACTCACTCATAAACGGTGAATAACCAGGGCCAGTTGCTATAGAACACTCACTCATAAACGGTGAATAACCAGGGCCAGTTGCTATAGAACACTCACTCATAAACGGTGAATAACCAGGGCCAGTTGCTATAGAACACTCACTCATAAACGGTGAATAACCAGGGCCAGTTGCTATAGAACACTCACTCATAAACGGTGAATAGCCAGGGCCAGTTGCTATAGAACACTCACTCATAAACAATGAATAACCAGGGCCAGTTGCTATAGAACACTCACTCATAAACGGTGAATAGCCAGGGCCAGTTGCTATAGAACACTCACTCATAAACGGTGAATAGCCAGGGCCAGGTGCTATAGAACACTCACTCATAAACGGTGAATAACCAGGGCCAGTTGCTATAGAACACTCACTCATAAACGGTGAATAACCAGGGCCAGTTGCTATAGAACACTCACTCATAAACGGTGAATAACAGGGAAATCCAGACAAGACTTACTCTTACTCAAGCCAGCTCTAGTAATTATGGATCAATGGCCTTACGTTCCCCACAAAGTTCAATAGTCTTTTTACTGTCCATTCATCTATCCATCCATCCATTGATCATTCAGTGTTTGACCTTGGCCTTGCACTTTTTTCCTACTTGGTAGGGGGGAGAGAGAGAGCAGGCATAAGGTCAAGGGTCATATAAAAATCTGACGGCAACTGTACAGTGTGTTGATAACACTAGAAGGGAATAAACATCGAAGGTTACTGTTGATCGATCATGTGTAAGAAAGTCTTTCAAAGTTAAGAAAAGTTCAAAATAGCCAGTGTGACATAAGATGTTTGTTTGATGGAACTCCAAAGAATGAAAAAAAAAGATTGATTCTTGACGCAATTTATTGCACTCCCTTCACTTCACATCTCTTCTCATGCAAAAAGTTGCATGCCCGGACTTCCCAGAGTTCTTTTTGGATTGTTTTGGCTTCCAGTTCATAGGCCCTACCAGCTCTAGTTGTACAATGCCAACAACAGAGTGTCGTCGTACTCAAAGCATCTGCAAAGGAAGAAGTTCAGATCTGAATCGAATGTGAAATTCTGTATTCAAGGTTCACATTTTTCTACTCATACTCATGAATAGGCTGTCGTTAACTTTTCGTACTTGAGTTTGCCTGAATGAATAATGGTATGCTCATGCGTTATGTGGAAATGCTATGTTTATTTTAAGTACAACATGCACCCAAAGCTACTCAATGCCTTCCTCATTGGCTAGAAGCCCTGGCATATTATGTTAAATGTTGGAATGTGAATTTTAATGCCTAGGGGCAGGGTTCAGAGCCATCTGAAAGGTCACAGGGCTGCTGCAGGAGACCTCTAAAGCTGCCTTGCTGTGGGCGTGGCAGTCCAGAGGCTCCGTACACTGGCAGTCCAGCAGGCGCTGTACACTGGCAGTCCAGCAGGCGCCGTACACTGGCAGTCCAGCAGGCTCCTTACACTGGCAGTCCAGCAGGCCCCATACACTGGCAGTCCACCAGGCCCCGTACACTGGCAGTCCAGCAGGCGCCATACACTGGCAGTCCAGCAGGCTCTGTACACTGGCAGTCCAGCAGGCCCAGTACACTGGCAGTCCAGCAGGCCCTGTAACGTCCAAAAGTATGAACCGTCCAAAAGTATGAACCGGAAATCGTCGCAGAGTTATCTGCCCGGCTCTCTCTTTATGCGATTTACCGCTCCTGCACCTGTTCTTTGCATGGAATATATCCCGACAAACGACGCATTAGTTGCTTTACGAGTTTTTGTGTTTTTGGTGCATTTGTGTCGTTTAACACATAATGTACCGTTCAAAAAAGTTTTTTCCAGTGAAAAGCCATCTCGCTTGCCGGAAATAATATGGGAGTCACCTCCCTGTAGTCTATCTGTAGTCTGGTTTTATAAAACGCGACCGTTGACTGACTTGGCACGCCCGGGGAGTTATGCTAAGATCCGGCCGCGTAAATATATCTGCGTTTTGTGACAAACGTCTTGCTCGGCGGTACTGTACTCCATGCACCTTAACGGTGCGCGTGATTCGGGTGTAATCTTAAGCTAAACGACGTTCCGAATGTTTCCGACTTCGACCATTTCAGCAGCGCCAATAAACGTAGTTTAGCTTAAGATTACACCCGAATCACGCGCACCGTTAAGGTGCATGGAGTACAGTACCGCCGAGCAAGACGTTTGTCACAAAACGCAGATTTATTAACGCCGCCGGATCTTAGCATAACTCCCCGGGCGTGCCAAGTCAGTCAGGCGGAGTGGCGGGTGCCGTCTCTTTTTAGAGTCGAATTATTAAGAGTACCGGGCAGATAACTCTGCGACGATTTCCGGTTCATACTTTTGGACGGTTCATACTTTTGGACGTTACAGGCCCCGTACACTGGCAGTCCAGCAGGCCCCGAACACTGGCAGTCCAGCAGGCCCCGTACACTGGCAGTCCAGCAGGCCCCGTACACTGGCAGTCCAGCAGGCCCCGTACACTGGCATTCCAGCAGGCCCCGTACACTGGCAGTCCAGCAGGCCCCGAACACTGGCAGTCCAGCAGGCGCCGTACACTGGCAGTCCAGCAGGCGCCGAACACTGGCAGTCCAGCAGGCGCCGTACACTGGCAGTCCAGCAGGCCCCGTACACTGGCAGTCCAGCAGGCCCCGTACACTGGCAGTCCAGCAGGCGCCGTACACTGGCAGTCCAGCAGGCCCCGTACACTGGCAGTCCAGCAGGCGCCGTACACTGGCAGTCCAGCAGGCGCCTTACACTGGCAGTCCAGCAGGCGCCGTACACTGGCAGTCCAGCAGGCCCCGAACACTGGCAGTCCAGCAGGCGCCGAACACTGGCAGTCCAGCAGGCGCCGTACACTGGCAGTCCAGCAGGCCCCGTACACTGGCAGTCCAGCAGGCGCCGTACACTGGCAGTCCAGCAGGCTCTGTACACTGGCAGTCCAGCAGGCCCCGTACACTGGCAGTCCAGCAGGCCCCGTACACTGGCAGTCCAGCAGGCGCCGAACACTGGCAGTCCAGCAGGCGCCGTACACTGGCAGTCCAGCAGGCCCCGTACACTGGCAGTCCAGCAGGCCCCGTACACTGGCAGTCCAGCAGGCGCCGTACACTGGCAGTCCAGCAGGCCCCGAACACTGGCAGTCCAGCAGGCGCCGTACACTGGCAGTCCAGCAGGCTCTGTACACTGGCAGTCCAGCAGGCCCCGTACACTGCCAGCCACCGGCAACTAGTGGATACTCCTCGGTGGCATCTTGTGCTGCTTGGGGCAGCCCATGGTGGAGCTCCTGGAGCAGGCCCCCACAGCTCCACGACCACGGGGTCCAGCTGATGAGGGAGTGTCCAGCAGCAGCAGCGGTGTGTAGGATTCTATAATGTATCCCTCAAACTTGTGCTATGTAAGAAATAACTTGTGTTACTGAATGTATGACATTGATGGTTGAGTGTGCTTCTTGTGCTCATGACACTACTCCTCCTCTTCATCTCTCTGCGCATTGATCCATGTCTGTTTCACTGTCTGTCAGTCTGCCTATCCATCATTCACTGTCCGGTTGTCTGACTGCCCATCTGTGTAAATATCTGTGTGTGTGTGTGTGTATTTTTGCATATGTGTGTTTGATGTGTTTGCATGTGTATTTGTATGAATGTTTGTATGCGTATGTGAGTGCTAGTGTGTGTGTGTGTGTGTGTGTGTGTGTGTGTGTGTGTGTGTGTGAGTGCGTGTTTGTATGTGAGTGTGTGTGTGTGCGTGTGTGCGTGTGTGTGTGTGTGTGTGTGCGTGCATGCGTGCGTGCGTGTGTGTGCATGCGTGCGTGCGTGCGTGCATGCGTGCGTGCGTGCGTGCGTGTGTGTGTGCATGCTCCACGGTAACTGTCGTTTTTGCATCTTTTTTTTACTTGTTTGTTAGCCACTTACCTGGGAAGTCTCACCCCATGTCTGTAGGTGGGGTGGACACAGCGCCAGATGCACTGCTGGAGCTCACGGCAGCAGGCGCTGAGGTGTTCCGGTCCTGTGCAGTTGCTGACTTCCTGTATGCACACGCTGTAGCACGGGCTGGCGGCGATCAGAGATTGACCTCCGACCCCACTTGCCAAAGTCCACAGGCAGACGAGCAAGAAAGGCAACATGGCTGCTTCTGGAGATTGTCTCGGAGTCGACATTGCTGCTTCTGCATTTTTGTCAGATTTAGAGAAGAAAAAATCGATCGTCAGATGGATCGAAATAAAAATGAATCTATCTGTAATTCCTCTCATTCCTCTGATCATCCATCCGTTCGATCATCAATCCGTCGATCCATTGATCTGTCTATCCACCCGTCCGTTTGTCTATTGTCTGTCTGCCCATCCATCTCTCTCCCTCACCCTCACCCCGACTTCTTATCCTCCCATGCATCCACCCATCCACTCATCCATCTATCCATCAGCCCGTCCGTCCGTCCGCCCCTCCTTCCTTCTCTCCGTTTGTCCATTCATTTTTCTCCCTCTCCCCGACTTCTTATCCTCCCACGCACCCCCATCTACTCATCCATCTATCCATTTATCCATCCACTGATTCATCCATCCATCCACCAACCCGTCCGTCCGTCTATTCACCCACCCATTTGTCTATCCGTCCATCCACCCACCCACCCACCCACCCACCCACCCACCCACCCATCCATCCATCCATCCATTCATCCATCCATCCATCCATCCATCCATCCATCCATCCATTCATTCACTCATCAGTCCATCCTGTCATCCTAACATCTCGCACATCTCACTTCGACTGTGAATGTAAGATGGAAATTCAAAAAATGGAAAAATACGAGTGCAGCTCTTGGGATGCAAGTGAAGCATGGCCATTAGGGCATCGATAGGTGAAGGTTTTGACTGCGAAGTCCTAACCTGGATCGACTCTGGAAGAGTCATACTGCAAATGGGTATTTGCAGGGTTTCAAGGCCTATTGTGCCGAGTTTTCCTTTGGGAAATGAACTTGTTTCCTGGCCTTTGGAGGAGCAAGTCGCTATCGAGTGCAGCTCTTGGGATGCAAGTAATGTATCGCCATTAGGGTCTCGATAGGTGAAGGTTTCGACTACATGTCCTAACCTGGATCGACTCTTCAATGAGCCATACTGCAATGGAGTAATTGCAGGGTATTCTCATCTAGCCTTTTGAGGCATTATTCAAGGCCTGTTGAGTGCCGATTTTTTTCCCCTTCGGGAATGCAGAGGCTTTAGCTGAGTGCCCTAGCCTCGGGTGTCCTCTTGGAATGAGGAGCCTGTCTTCATGCGACGGGAAGGAGTCCTTCCTCTCCAGGCGCCAGGAGGCGCTTGGCATCCAGGCGACAGGAAGGAAGCCGGTCATCCAAGCGCTGGGAGGCGTCTGTCTTCAAGCAGCTGAGAGGAGCCGTCATCGCTAGGTGCCAGGAGGCGCTTGTCCTCCTCGCCTGGCGGGATGGAGCCGCCACCTCTGGGAGCCCGGAGGCACCTGTCCTCTTCAGGGTGGGCAGGAGCCCAATACCTTCAAGCGACGTGGAAGCGCCCGTCGTCCTTTCCGTGGCAGGGAGACGCCACGTCTTTCCTGTGCTGTGTCATTGCAGTGTGTGTGTGCGCGTGTGTGTTCGCGAGGAGTGCGAACACGGCTTTCCCGGCAGTCTCCGGGAGGCATTGGATTATTTGCTGTGTTTCTGGACGCTGGGAGAGAACGGACAGATTGGATCAAGACTGGGGTAAGGTTGAACCGCCATCTTCGAACCTTTTTCTTTCTTCTCTCCAGTTGAGTCCGCGTTGGAATCATTCAGGCCGCTTTAGTAGCGTGTCGCCCTCTTATGGGACTGATAAGTGACACTGTTTTGTCCTTGTCGTCGCCGCTATGGTGCCAGGACCCCTTAAGAGGGAGTGGTTATTATTGTTTGATTAGTACCGCGGGATTACGGTTGCTTTTGATAGGGTAGAAATGGAGTTTTCTTTTCGATGGTGTTTCTTTTTACCCTGTACCTCGCTACTTTCAAGGGAGTATTTGCGTGTGATGATTTTTATCACCCTTTGTATGCTTTTGGTAGAGTCTGTGTTGTTGGTGAACGTTCTTCTGCCTTGTAAAGCTACATGTGTTTTGGGAGAGCGACCCTGTGCAGTGTACCCGTGTGGGTGCCTGTCTGTATGTGATTGTATCATCACGTGTCGCGCGTTCGGGAGGGAGTGGGACACCTTGCTACCTGACGGGAGTCTGGGGTGTCTTTCATAGCCTGTTGGGGCCCATCTCCTTTCCCCCTAAGGTGTGGGACTGTCCTATGCACCCACTTAGTGTGAGAGCGTGTGAACCCGTGGAGGGTACCTGTGTGTGACTGTTTATCACTCTTTGTGTGCTTGCAGTGGGAAGCTGTATCAGAGGTGAGCAGTCTTCTTCCCTGTAAAGCTACACTGGTTTTGGGGGTGAGGCCCTATCCTTTGAACTCGTAGGGGTACGAGATTGGGTAGTCCTTGTATCGTCATCTTATCCACGCGCTTGCGGGGAGCTTGCCCTGTTGAGGGCAACTGCTCACCCTGTTGAAGCTCATGTTAACCAGGAGTGTTGTTTTGTGTGTGCGTGTATTTCGCTCATGTGTGTGAGCGAATGTCGTTGTCATTTTATTGTTGTTGAGGGGATCTGTGGGTTGGGTAGTGACTTGTTTATTGCGAATAAATATTCTGTGTAATTATTTTTTCGCCTCAGTGTCCAATTGTATTTCTTGTCTGTTTATTTGTCCGTGTCCGACAGGGGTGTGGCGATTAGGTTTTGTTGAAAACCTCAGTACAGTAAAACATTAAAAAATTATTATTGTACTGGCATACCACGATAGATGATAGAGATGGAGTGTAAGGTAAATTCCCATTCCAGCAACGATTACTTTTTCCTTCCTATCGTGAGGTAAACGTACATTTACATACTGCAAAAACACACGACCAATGTACACGCAAGGTGGGGGTGGAGGGTGGGGGTGGGATGGGGGACTTGATCCTTACGAGAAGTAAAAACATCTTCGTTGGTTCTAGACGTAAAACAGACGTCTCCTCAAAAACCCTGTCATTGGTCTTTGGGCGTGTTTGTTAGGCGTAGAATCACGAGGGCTAGGTGTTGCCTACGTTTCTCGCTCATAGGCACTCGCCGTGAAGGAGGGAGGCCCGCTGTAGAGGCCCGGATGAACTAAAATGGCGATGACGGTGCCAATTGGGTTGCCGCAGATAGACGGCAGTGCCTGTAATGTGCTTCTCAGGGTCCGTGTACGTGTATGGAAATATTTGCTGTTCGAGTGTTCATTTGTACATTTTGAGGAGTAGGTGTAAAGGTTATTTCTGGACATACACTGCCGAAAAAATTGTTATAATTTGCAAACACGCAATACCGTACACGTTCACTCTATGTCCCTTGAGTTTGTAGAGATGAGGTACAACATTTTCGACAAAATTGCCTACAATTGAACCCGGGTTGAATTTTTTTGTTGTTGAAAAATTTCCCGTGCCATTCGATATGACACTATGGTGTGTTCTCTCAAGTGATATCTGTATTGTCAGTTATTTCGCTATCGGCAACTTTATCGCCGACTTTCTCGCCAGGACGCAGCCATGTTCACTCGGACATCCGCCTTGCCAATGATGATTGGCCGTTTTTTAGCCGTAGGTGCGTCTCGCTCGCCCTCGACTAGCCATCGAGGTGAGCCACTTGCTTAACAATTGCGCCCTTAACCTTACTGTCTGTCTGACGTCAGAGGTGATCCGCTACCTTCTTTCAACACTTTGTAAGCATAGAAAGGTCTGTGCGAGTTAATGATATCACAACAAGGCATCTTCGGGCCGTGTCTCGCCATAGTGTTCAACACACAATGCAGTTCTTGTAAATAAGAAAATTATCAAGTCCAGCACAACTACGTTCAACTGTTAGAATTTTCAATGTCGAGAGCCTTTTATTAGTTTACAAAGTGAACTTCGTAGCCGACAGAAAATATTGAAACTTACACTCACTCAGTCAATGATGTGCATTGTCCCTATACTTTCAAAGCAATTTATGTGACACTTCTCTTGCCAAAACAAATTTTCACATCAAAATATTCAACGACAATAAAAATTTCACACGCACGCGCGCGCGCGCACACACACACACACACACACACACACACACACACACACACACACACACACACACACACACACACACACACACACACACACACTTCACAAATGCTCTTCCTGGCACATCAGAAAATAAGACAAAATGTAAGTTGCATGCCCAATGCTTAATATGATGCCAACAAGAACAAGAGAATAAAGAAGAAGGAGGAGGAGGAGGAGGAGGAGGAGGAGGAGGAGGAGGAGGAGGAGGAGGAGGAGAGGGAGGAGAGGAAGGAAGAAGAAGAAGAAGAAGGAGAAAGAAGGAAGAAGGAGAAAGAAGAAGAAGAAGAAGAAGAAAAAGAAGAAGAGAAGAAGAAGAAGAAGAAGAAGGAGAGGAGGAGGAGGAGGAGGAGGAGGAGGAGGAGGAGGGGGTGGGGGGGGAGGAGGAGGAGGAGAAGGAGCAGGAGGAGGCGGAGCAGGAGCAGGAGTGGGAGGGGGAGGAGGAGGGGGAGGGGGAGGAGGAGGAGGAGAAGGAGGAGGAGGAGGAGAAATGTTCAGCATACCACGATCGACATAGGCGGATCGGGGACTAATTTAAAAACAAACACGATTTCAGAGCTACCGTACAACAAACAAGCTACATAATGATTGAAAAATGAAAACAAGTCACACACGTTGCTTTTGAGACACATACGAAGGCTCGACACAAATAAAATCTGTAAGAAAATGTGCTTACCGAACATACACGTTTCGTCAAAGTAGTTCTCTTCGCTGCGTCTTTGGCTGCATGTGGTGCGTTTATCGATCGACAACCAGAGCCCATCTGCCCCATTGCCTGACTACGAGCGAAAGACCTATGCACAGGCTTCATTACTGGCTGGTTCGATGCTTGTCCCAAACGTCAAGTTCAATTGGCACAGTAGCGCAATGTAGCGGATGGATAGAGGAACAGATGGTTTTGGAAGGCAGCAGTCCAACACGGTGTAAAATGACGCACGCAAAGTGGGCGTGTGAATGGGTTCGTGTCTTGGTTTTTTCACGTTTGCTTCTGGAGTGGGAGGAACGAGTTCGAGTAAGGAGAGCTATAGGTTGGAGCTAGCGTCATAGGCTAGCTGGGAAGACTTTTTGCTTGTATGCGATAGTGTGTGTGTGTGTGTGTGTGTGTGTGTGTGTGTGTGTGTGTGCGTGCGTGTATGCGTGTGTGTGTGCGTGCATGTATGCGTGCATGCACGTGTGTGCGTGCATGCGTGCATGTGCGTGCATACGCGCGCGCGTATGTGTATGTATGTGTGTGTGTGAACAAGCGGGTAGAGTACGTGTTTGCGGGTGTAGGTGCCCGTATGTGTATGTTGCGAAGGAATGTGAAATGCCTGCGGATGTGAATGTAACGTAAAGTGCCTGCGGAAGGTTCCGCGGAGGACGGGGGGGGGGCCGGGAGAGGGCGGCGGAGGGGCAGTGAATCTGGGGCGGGGGGGGAGGGGGAGGGGGGGGAGAGGGATCGTGAGGGGGTGGGAGGGGGGGAGGGGGGCGAGAGGGAGGGGGGACTTTCCCTCCTTGGTCTGTGTTGAAGAGGGGGTCAGGAGTGAGTGTAAAGCGTCCTCCTTTGCCCTCCGTGAGAAGAGGGTGGAGGTGCATTTCTGCTATGGTCAGCGCGCAGAGGGTCAGGGGGTCAGAGTTTGAAGTCAGGCGTTTTTTTGAATACCTGGGTAGGGGGGGTGGGAATACTGGAAAACTCCACCATTACCCCCCCACACAGTAAGCATCTGACCACCGATTGGTCCTGGACGGCCAGGGAGGGCGGGGGAGGGCGGGGGGGCCCAGGGCGGGGGGGCCCCCTCCAGGGCGGGGGGGCCCCCTCCTCAGTATGCCGTCGTGACAGTGCAGAAGTCGCTGTGAATGCTCCCAAACCCAAGCACGGCACTATATAAATGTATGTACATGAGCAACACGATTGACATGGTGACTGGAAGCAAGTGCTTGGAATTAAGGCTGCAGGAGCCATAGTGAGGCGCACCTTGAGCAGCACGAGTGATTGCTGTAACCGCTGACTAGTCCGGGAATAAAGATCCTGTAAGAAAACACACGCCTGTCCTGCTTCTACTTTCCTGGCGCAGGCTGGCAAGTAGCAGACCACGTGCACGCAACATGTACATATGTTTCCATGACTCCAATCATCATCATCATCATCGCCATCGTCTTTACAATCACCATCATTAACATCATTTCCGCCACCGCCACCATCTTACTATTTTCAATTTCTTTCCCTGTTTTCTTTTCCTTCTCCTCCTCCTCCTCCTCCTCCTCCTCCTCGATCATCCTCACCTCCTCCTCCTCACTCTCTCCTCCTCATCTCTCCTCGTCCTCGTCGTCGTCGTCGCTCACTCCTCCTCCTCCTCGTCGTCCTCATTCTCCTCGTCGTCGTTGTCCTCTCCTCCTCCTCCTCCTCCTCTGTCCTCCTCCTCTCCACCTCCTTCACTCCTCTATCCTCACCCTCCTCCTCCTCCTCCTCCTCCTCCTCCTCCTCCTCTTGTAGGCAGTTGTTTTCCATCAAAAACACACTCAGGAACAAGACCCATTGTACCGCTCTCCCTTCCTCCCCACTGTCATCACTACCTCAGAAGTTTTGTGACTTCTTTGTGTCCAAGGTGTCTGACATACGAAGCAACGTTGACATGTCTGCTGGTACAGGTGCTAGCGAAGATCCAGTATCCTTCAGGGGTACTCCCCGCCTTCAGTTCAGCTCGGTTGAGGCTAGTGTGGTCCTTAAAACCATCAGTAGTATGACCCCTACCCCCGGTGACCTTGACCCTGTTCCCACATCTCTCTTACTTGAGTGCATTGACGACGTTCTGCCTGTTCTGACACAGATGATCAATGATTGCTTCCAGTCTGGCACCGTCCCCAGTGTTTTCAAACAAGCTTTAGTCAAGCCACTTCTGAAGAAGCAAGACCTGGATCCAAACAAGCTTAGCAATTACAGGCCAGTCTCCAACCTTTCCTTGCTTCTGATCCTGCCCCGCTAAAATACGGAGTCCCACAGGGCTCGGTTCTGGGTCCTCAGCTGTTTCTACTGTACACCCAACCATGCACTTCCCAACGTAATTGACAGTCATTTATTCTCTCACAGAGAATTTGCCGATGACACGCAACTCTACAACTCCACTCATCCCAGCCAAATCCAACCTCTTCTCTCTGCAAGTGAAATTTGTATTTCTGATGTGAAACAGTGGATGACCCAGAACAAACTCAAACTTAATGATTCAAAGACCGAAGCTCTCCTGGTTGGCGGTAGAGGCGAATTCGATCAGGCCCTGAAACTAACCATAGGTCAGAGTGAGATAGAATTCTCAAAGTCTGTTAGGAACTTAGGTGTCATGTTCGATGATGATCTTTCTATGAGAGTTCATGTGAACAAAGTTTGCCAGTTAGCTTACTACGAGTTAAGGAAAATTAGCACTATTCGTCACTATCTTTCACAACAGGCCACTCAAACCCTTGTCACTTCCCTTGTTCTGTCCCGTCTTGATTATGGAAATTCTCTTCTTGCTGGCATTCCTGACACTCTGCTAAACAAACTGCAAAAAGTCCAAAACACTGCTGTTAGATTAGTTTTTAGATGTCCCAAGAGAACTCCCACATCCAAACTCCTTCGTGCACTGCATTGGCTCCCCGTCGCTCAGAGGATAGAGTATAAGCTAGCCACTATGTGTTTCAACTTCTTCAATCAAACTGCACCACACGCACTCAAAGAAATTCTCACTGTCTACACCCCCGCTAGAAATAACCGTTCAGCTGCAGACACCAAAACGTTAAATGTCCCCCGTCGCAAAAAGAAAACCCAAGGACAGCGAGCTTTTTCTTACATCGGCCCTGTAACGTGGAATAGCCTACCTTTCCCTGTCCGTCACTCTGATTCCATGTCCCAGTTCAAAACCTCCCTTAAGACACACCTGTTCCGGTCAGTCTTTTCTGACGAGCAGTGAGGTGCTTCACAAGGCGCCTCTCTTATGTTTCGTGTTTTGTTTATTGCCTGCTATGTTAATTAATTGTATTGTATTTAACTCTTCTTTTAATTCAACTGTACAGTGTGCGAGTGTTGGAATGCTTTGTATGAGTGTGGACTTTTCATTGTAAACGCCATGAGCTTGCCTAGTATTAGGGAAGGTATGTGCGTATAAGTAGTCTGTATTATTATTATTATTATTATTATTATTATTATTATTATTATTATTATTATTATTATTATTATTTATTATTATTATTGTTGTTGTTGTTTATTATTATTATTATTGTTGTTGTTGTTGTTGTTGTTATTATTATTATTATTATTATTATTATTATTATTATTATTATTATTATTATTATTATTATTATTATTATTATTATTATTATTATTATAAAACCGAAGCTTTACATGTGCTATGTGGGACCAAAGAAACACATTTTGTGTACAAGTTGCATATTTTGTTTCATTTGACAACATTTCCACCGAAAATAAAATCAAATGCACAAGTTTGCAATCCGAAAGATCATTAGGTAAGCTCAGGGGAGAGAAATACTATAGGCAAGAGGAATAGATAACTCTTCTAGTCAAATTTACAGGACTCTTCTGCTAGAAGAGCTCCGAGCACATTGCCCCGCGGAGGTGACTTGCCAAACGAGTCAGAGATTCAGTGTTGGAGTGCCTAAGGCTGCTTGCTGCAAGTCTGTATTGAAAGGTATCTCGTTTGCAATATAAACCACAGCTTTTTGTTTGCTTGCTCGATTGCCCTTAGTTTTTGTGCCGCAGTAAATTTATTTAGGCCTGTTCGTCGAGAACGTCCCCCTGTAGTAGTGTAGACTGTGTAGTGTAGTGTGGATTCGGGGTAAGTATTGACCCACCGCGTCTCTCTACGCGATTCGTAAGAGGCGAATACCTAGGAACACTGTGACTTGATTAGCGTTTACTCTAAACTGTTCTAGTGATATTCGTGCTAAATGGCCTTACATAGCCTAAAAAGGCTGAAAGGCCGTAAAACACTATCCATCCATCCATCCATCGTCGAGAACGTTTCATAGACCCAGGGGATTGACAGATGTATCATGTAGTCAACTAGTGACTCCGTTCAAATCAGCGTCTGTAGTTCGCAACATCTTAATAAGATACATGAACGTGGGATCTTTGACATTCGACATTTTATTTTGCTGTCCTTTTCGATGACAGGATAGGGAGCCTAATATATGGGTGTTGCATTGTTCACGAACTTCGTGCGCTTTGCAGGACCGAACGGCGTACATCGTAGTTCGTTCATGATGCAACGAGAAATCCAGTTCTCCCGGCTTGTTATAAAATGTAACCGTCTTTTGATTGACATGCCAGTGGTCTGAGTAAATTTAACTGCTCATGATATGCACTTGTTTCTTATCTCCCTAAATGCAACTTACCATAATATTTCATCATCTTTTACTTATTTTGTGAAGAATTAATCTGAAGGTCACCTGATGCTGAGTGTTGTATCAAAACCCAGCCTTAGAGGATCTTTCGTGCCAGAAGCTGACTTTTTACCTCTACATTTCCCATTTGAGATTTAAGTGGAAATCTCATGAATGACATTATATTTAGTTAGAGTACCTGCTTGTTGCTTTAGAAATAACCATGTTGAGTCTAAATAATGCAATGTCTCATTATTCAGACCTGCTGATCAGGGTATTGCTTGGTTAACTTCACTTTAATTTTCACATATAAAGGGTCAGACACATGCTTTACCAGTCTATTTAAGTTGATGAGTTGTTCACCCGAGTTCGTGACTAAAACCAGGAAAATGGACTAAATTCTAAACATTCACTTTAGCAATTCTTAATGTCATTTTTGGACAGCTTAGTCATTACAGTATTAGAGAATGTAACCAAAAAAGCAGCAGCAGTAGTACTTTTTTTAAAAACAGTGACATTAAGTATACCCCTGCCCGAAAGGTAACACCATTACACCGTGACTTCTTAGAACCTGTAAAATTTTCTGAAATGCAAATGAGTTTGGAGTAAACAAATACCTGTCACTAAAGTAAATGGCAAGCACCTTTCATGTGATAAGATGAGAGCTGGATATAGTTGTTACGTAACAGATACTGGACAAGATATATCTGTGACGGCGAAATGCTGTTACTCGCCACTGTAGGTAACGCACGCTTCATCTGTGACTTTATAAAAGATTTTTTTTTACATTGCACACAAAATGCTAATGTTTTCTGTATGAGTTTGATCTATTGAATCAGTACTTTTGATTTTAAAACCTAGCGGTGTGCGTTGAATGCGTTCGGGAGGAAGCGGCTTGTGAAAAAAGCAAGTCCAC
>JAWQFJ010002289.1:133242-134531 GCA_034096865.1 Theodoxus fluviatilis
TCTGCTCACAATCAAATAATACATTGTTTTGTCCCAATTTGTTTTCTTGAAACTGGTATGTTGTGATTAAGTACCCTGTTGGAGGTCCTGGAGTTCTTAAATAAACTCATGTTTTGAAACTTTTTCTTGTGATGTGTATGCATGTGTTTTGTAAATGCAAGCATATGGGTACGTGCACATGTAATGTGTTCATAAGTTAGTGTATACTCTGCCCTGTTTTAATGGTTCAGTCTGCAAATGTGGAAATTAACTGGAAACAAGACAAAAGTTAAGGGATTTGCAAAAATGTTCATGTTTATTTTAACAGTAGTTATAAAAAAGCAAAAAAACAATAAAGTACACAAACTGTAATACAAATATTCTCCAAAGGCATCAGTTCACTGGAACTTTTCAGGGAAACTGTCACACAAATTTCATAGATGTTATAGAAAGCTATCAGTTCAGCTTAACAAAATTTCAAAAATAAATTTAGATGTTTGTGCCGGAGGAACCATATCATATAAAATCTTGGAGAAAAAACTCCTTAAACTCTGCATTCATTTCATCCATACTTCATCAGTTCCATACTCTCATTAGAATGTTTGAAGACCAAGTTTGGTATGTACAAAACAATAGATGATCTGGTTGTAAAAGTGAATTGAGTAAAAAGGACTTTTGTACAATATAGTTTACAACAATAAAACGCATTTTCATCGCCACAACATTTGTGGAAAGGGCCAAAAGTCGACTACTCTTGGTCACTGTGTTTTCAGTTTTTGTAAAACTAAAAGTGTGCCTCAGTAAAAGTCAATCTCCCAGTAGAGCTTCAGACAACTACTAAGCCTGTAAATACAAAGCAAACTTTGCTCAAATACAAAATAATTAGCCATACTTTTGTCTCGTCACACACCTATAGCTGGATGGGCGATGTGACGGTATAGGCCCAGGACTCTGCACAAAATAATACAGAAAGAACAATGGTTTGCCACTTCAAGTCTAAGCAGGCAATCTTACAAACTACAGGCAGGAAAGGCGAGGCAATCATTTGTCTGCACAAGTCCAAAATGGGACAATGCAAACACTCTTTCAAAATGAGGATGTCAAAACTGACTTGGTTTTCCAAGTTTCTGTCTAGATGGCAAGGGTCTCTGGATCTTGAAGCTAAGAGTAGTACAAGTGATGGCAACTTTTTTGCATTCTCCCTAGCTGCTACTTCTGCTATTACAACTGCAATGTTACACGCAATCAACAGAATTTTAATGAAACACGGACACAAACAAGAGAGATAAAAACCTACTGATAAGAACATT